>OY856389.1:2318536-2428536 GCA_963693495.1 Malacosoma neustria
CCGATGTCGTTTATTACATAGAAATGATGCAATAATGAGCGAATCGCCTTCTCAGCTGTGAACGCAGCCGCGGTATTGTGCAACTGTACCCTTTATTTAGAGTTAGACTAACCACATGCTAAATACAATTTTCATAATGATATTCGTCAACACTTTTCTAACAAAACAATATTATACTACTCTTTTGCGTCGAGTTGTGTTAAAATCTCAGTTTAAAGTTACTAAGTACATCTTACATTTTTAGTCTGTTAATAAAACAAAAAAATTATACTTTTTAACTTCGGAAAAATCAACTTAAACTTAACTTAAACTTTTCAATCTCACTTTTTTAAAATAAAACAAATCTTCATAATGTTCTAATAAACTATTAATAGTCTTACATTTATTTTTTATTCTATAAACTAACTTTTTTACTTTTCAGGAATTTTCCAGTCTTTCCAATAGTCTTTAGAATATATTCTTTGCTTATATTTGAATTAAAATCCGGACTGATGGCAACCCTATCTACTCTGGACCAGAACAGTCTAGTTTTCTTCCTTTTTTTATTCCAGTTTCTTTCCGTTTTAGTTTGTAATGGTATGCCAACGCATCTACTTTTTATTATCAGTGCAGGGGCGGAGAAAGAACACTGACCTCTGAGGCGGGGTCGGCCTGTCGTAAAAGGCGACAACACAACCCACCCTAGCTACGTGGTAAGGCCTCAAGCCCAGTCTGGATGGCGACTTTGGTCTTAAGGATGCCGCCATAATAACCCTGTGTTGTGTTCCGGCATTAGTGATCCAGGTACCCCTATGCGGATAGCAGCTTGTTCGCGGTGCTCCTAGCGTCGCAAACATTCATAGACGACGGCAACTGCTTACTAATAAGTGGGCCGTCAGCCTGGCTGCTGATCCTCACTAATAAAAAAAGCTTAAACCTGCTGCTTAGTATACAAGCAGATGAGCTTCGAAAGCGAAGGCTGTATTGAGCTAGCAAACTCCTCTCTTTTACATCACGCCGTCGCATTTCAAAAGCTGTCCTGGAGTAGAGTTCTGTTGGCTATGGGCAGGAAGTCAGAAGAGTTTTTATCCGTGCAGGGGAGGAGAAAGAACACTGACCTCTGAGGCGGGGTCGGCCTGTCGTAAAAGGCGACAAAACAACCCACCCTAAAACCCGGATGGCGACCACCTTTGGTCTTAAGTATGCCGCCATAATAACTTTGTATTGTGTTCCGGCGTTAGTGACCCAAGATCCAGTACCCTTATGTGACAGCAGCGTGTACGCAATGCCACTGGCGTTACAAACACCCATAGGCGACGGTAACTGCTAAATTCTAAGCGAGGTCAGCCTATCTGCTGTCCTACAGCAATAAAAAAACTTTAAGTATAGAATACTATAGCCTACCATGAACAGTTTAAAGGATTCGGTATAACTGAAAGATATGTGTAACACGCCAACCCGTTTTGGATTAATGGGTATACCGTATGATTCCACTATAAGGAGTACGCTCGAGTTCAGAGGTAGGATGTTATGGACTGTAATTATAATCACGTTTCTACTATAAAATAAATAGTTATAAACCTCGGTTTATCGCTCGTATAAAATAAATAATAATGAAACAATAATAAAGCTACAATGTGCCTGTATGGGCGGGCGTACGTTTGTCTGTCTCAAGGATTTTTTACTTGTGAGTAAAAAGTAAGTTACTTGTGAGTGATAAACTTAATGATATTAGACTTTATAGCTATATGTTACTATAATAATACGGAATAGCAGACGTACCTTATGGCATAGACACGGACGGCGGAACCTTCGCCTTGGGGCCGTCCGCAGCCGCCATCTATAGCAATCGAAATTTTTTTTGCTCCGGGGGAGCCCTTTTATATGCCGCGTAAGGCTGCAGGAGGCTCCTGTGGTACTCACGACAATTCCGCACGTTACCTTCATTTTAAAGAGGGTAAAACAAAAAAAAAACTAAAATATCTCCCCCAGGCTTCTCTTCATAGTTCACGACTTCACGTTCCGGGTGCTGAAGCGAGGAATGGCGCAAGCCGCTAGCCGCTAGCCGCGACTCCAAATAGCAATGGCTCTCAGAGGTGCGGACTTCACTGATTTGGAGGAAGAGATCTTCCGTCTGCCTTATAATTATCAGTCAGCTAGTACAGAGCCCAATAATTATCTGCTTTAATTTCAAATATTTCGCTCACAATAACAAAAAAAATGTTTATCATAACAAATGCTTTATATTGGACTTATGCCACCCACGCGATAAATTGAAGCAAATGTTTTATTTTTTAAGCTTTATTACAGAAAATTAAAGTGCATTTTGGCTTAAATATAAATTTCCAGTAGTATTTAGATAACAGACACAAAGAACCTTCGATCAACATTGTTGATCGAAGCAAAGAACGGTTCAGTGAAGATAATCTTATCATAAAATAAAAATTAGTACAATGATGGCTTTGAGAATTTTTCTAGACATTTCCCTGATTATTTTCAGTTAGTGTTGAAGATATAATTTTGAATTTCGAAGGCAAAAAGCAAATACAAGAAGTGTTTATAAAATAAGTAATTCTATTCCAATCTTGTCAATGTTAGAATTAGTCGGTTTTTTTTTATTGCTGTAGGACAGCAGACAGGCTGACGGTCCGCTTAGAATTTAGCAGTTACCGTCGCCTATGGGTGTTTGCAACGCCAGTGGCATCGCGAACACGCTGCTGTCCCATAAGGGTACCTACAGGATCTTGGGTCACTAATGCCGGAACACAACACAAGATTATTATGGCGGCATACTTAAGACCAAAGGTAGTCGCCATCCAGAGGGGCTTGGGGCCCTACCATGTAGGGTGGGTTGTTTTGTCGGCTTTTACGACTGGCCGATCCCGGCCGCAAAGGTTAGTATTCTTTCTCCGCTCCTGCACAGATAAAATAGCCTATATTTAATAGTCTAACAAGCCGTTGTTCCTTAAATGCCTTAACAATAATCCTAATTAACTCATAACTATACTAATAGTTCGTGAATCAGTTTGTTTGTTTCAATATCGGATAATTATGGCCACTTCCTCTTACCTGGTTATCAATATCCTGTGTAAATGTGTATTATTCATTCTAATTGGACTTTATTAAACCCATCTCTTACATCCGTAACTTTAATATTAAATTTAAAATAATATAATTATGTAAATAGGTGTTGATTTATTTTTTAGATTGTTTATTTTTAAAGAAATTTCTCTGCTCTATGTGAAAACCGTAGGGCTTTTTAGTATATACTTGAGATACATATAACCAGACAATAACAAAAAATTTGCATTATATACGAGGGCTGTTTGATAACTCCGTGACTTTTTCAATTTCCCGCGCACTAACTTTAAACGCAACACTGCTGCCGTCAACTACCATCTCTTAATAGACTATTGTCAAAATTGAGCAAGCTGCGTCATTTAGTTTGTGTTTGACTGCCATTAAAGATCAACCACAACCTCGTGATTTTTAACAAAAATGGAAAAAAAGTGAATTTATTGTGTTGATTAAGCATTATTTTTTTGCGTAAAAAAACCATAACTGAAACCAAGAAAAGACGATAAATACTATGGAAACTGCACTATCAATCTCAATGGTTAAGAAGTGGTTTACTGAGTTCCGTTGTGGTCATACCAGCACAAGTGACGCCGTACGTTCAGGTCACCCAAAAGAGGTCATCGTCGATAAAATTCATGGAATAATATTGGACGATTGGAGAATGAATGTACGTAAGGTGGCTGAGGCTGTAGGCATCTCAACTGAGTGAGTACATCACATTTTACATGACTATTTGGACACGAAAAAGCTATCCGCGAGATCGGTGCTGCGATTGCTCATACTCGACCATAAACGCAATCGTGTGATCACTTCAAAGGAATGTTTGGCGATGTTCAATTGCAATCCGGACGAGTTTGTACACCGTTATATAGTTTTAGACGAAACATGAATCCATCACAATATCTCAGAGGCCAAGGAACAATTAAAACAGTGGGTTTCACCGGTGAACGTGCACCAAAGAAGGGCACAGTTTTTTGGGATGTATGCGGTGTCATTCACATAGATTACCTAGAGGTGGGTAGAACGATCACCGGCGAATATTATTCAGAGCTTTTAGACAGATTCGTATTGATTTAAAACAAAAACGACCACATTTGGTGAAAAAAAAGTGCTGTTCCATCAAGACAATGCACGAGCGCACGCGTGTGTAGTCACTATGGCAAAAATCCATAAATTGGGCTATGAACTGCTACCCCATCCAGCATATTCTCCAGATTTAGCTCATGTGACTATTTTATTTTCCCAAACCTAATGAAATGGCTGGGTGGTTAGAGATTAGGGTCGAATGAAGAGGTCATAACGGAAACAAACGCCTATTTTGAGGGCCTTGAGAAAACCTATTATTTTCAAGAAATAAAAAAATTGGAAAAACGCTGGACTAAATGTATTAATCTAAAAGGAGAGTATGTTGAAAAATAAAACACTTATTTGCTGAAAAATATTTTTTTATACAAATAGTCACGGAGTTATCAAACAGCCCTCGTATCTTATAAATATTTTGTTATACGTGGAGATCGATCCTTCGATGTGAATGAATGAAACTATTGTTCACCAACTAAACTAATACATAAGAAATATTATATCCATTTAAATTTGGAGCTAGAGGTGTGCTGAGGAGCATTCTTACACCTTTATTCTATTTCATGTGAAAAAGGTTATAAGAAAATAGGTGTGGCTAACTTTGTTTTTCCAGGGAGCCTACCGTCTAACCCTCAGCCCCCAAGGAGGACGAGAACATTTAGGAATAAGCTTTGTGCTGAAAATTTTCGATCGCGATTCAATATGATATTGGGTTTTTCTAACTATTGAAAGTTATTGGGTGACGTTTGGGTGGATGTTAAACTAACTATATCTATAAAAAAACTCACGTAAATTTAAATGGTTTTTTTTCATTTTTTGATTCTTTCTGTAATCAGCCATTATTATTGGTTATTGTCAGAAGGATTGTTGGTAATTAGTTAGGCATTGAGGTACATGTGCTATATGAAATCTCTAAATTTGTTCGCCTCATTGTCTCTCGTCGAGCTCCATGACGCATGCCCTCTTGAGGTGGACAGTACTCGTATTATGTGGTGTGTAAATGAGTGAATGCGCCAACACGTTCACATAGCTATTTAGTCGGATTTTGTATGTATGATGTATCCATTTGTAAGTATTCTGTACTTTGGTGTTTTTTGTAAACCAGGGTATGTTGACGATTGTTCTTAATACATTGTTTTGGAACCTCTGCAGAATTTCGACCTTGGAATGACTAGCAGTTCCCCATAGTTCAATGCCCATAGATCCATATTGGTTTCAGAATGGAAATGAAATTTAAAAGTGATTTTATAATTTTAACTTTAAAGATTTCTAATATTATGAATATTCATATTATTAGATTACAATACAGTATAACAATGCTCTAATATTTAACCCATTAACACCATTGATGTTTACTTGTGGTTAACCGCAAAGGATTAGCTCCTTATGGCGCAAAGTAATCAAGGCCTCAGTGACGTAACGTGAACAGACATTCCTCAACATCTTAGCGTTAAATTCGGATTTCAACCGATAAAACTGACACAAAATCAAGCTCTTTACTGATTGGCGGAGCTGCCTGTGACAATAGGTCGACCATTTCTCGTTTGTGTCGCAGTCATTGCAACACTCGGGAACACCGTGAACACTCGTTGCTTTTCTTTTTTGTAATCAAACGTGACCAGTACTCCTAAAATTTTAAAATGTGATTTTCTTTATACATTCCAAGCCCGTCTGGATGGCGACCACCTTTGGTCTTAAGTATGCCGCCATAATAACCTTGTGTTGTGTTCCGGCATTAGTGACCCAAGTTCCTGTATCCTTATACGACAGCAGCGTGTTCGCGATGCCACTGGCGTTGCAAACACCCATGGGCGACGGTAACTGCTAAACTCTAAGCGGGCTGTCAGCCTGTCTGCTGTTCTACAGCAATAAAAAAAACATGCGGGGCAGTCTTTGGAGACTGCCGATAGAAGTGAAAACTAAGTAACTTGTGAATTGTATCGTCGAGCTATTAGATTATTATTTTCGGTTTATAAAGAAGTGTTTATGATCAAGGATTAAAGTTTAAATTGGTTATTCACACTTCTTTACAAACCAAAAATTGTTCACCCAAAGTGCTCAACGCGTATAAAAAAGTTTTCACTTCAAAAACTCAACTGTATTTCATTGTAATAAAGTCGCAATTCGAATAGATATGTATAAGGAATGCAATGCAATAATTTAAAAGTTACATTATAAAATAAACCTTAAGTTATTATTGATAAAGTTGGTATTACTCGAGCAAAACTCCCTCCGTCTTACGAATTTTCGATCAGGTCATTTGTCAGGTCACGTTGTCCTGACGCGAGTTTAACATTTTTTACTTATCATATAAAGTGCACAACGCCGCTAAATAAGTTTTCACGTCAAAAAAAATTAACTTTTCGAAACCCACATTTTGGGATTTTTTGTTTGGGATATTCCGTAAGGTGTGCTTGCATACCGGACAGCTCATTGGTTCGACTCCTGTTGTCGTTGGATCCTGCAACGATTGTGACGTCAGGGAAGTTCCACGCCAGGAATCCAATCAGGTCTTTTGAAACATCTTTGTAAAAACGAATAAACCTTTTTTGCGCATTGGGAGTTTCTTTTTAAACACCCGCATACGACGATTTAAAAATCCTTTTCGGTGTCCAGATTCTGATTTCCAACTCTTCTCCCTTCGCACGGTGATTGACTTCCCTAGTTGGTGCGCATATCGTTCTTCTCACCATTCGAGGCCACAAACGTGATTATAATAATAATTAATTAGTTCTACACAATGTACATATTATTTTTTAAATGAAATATTGTATGACATTCGTAAGAAGGGGAGAAGATACATTTATAAAGCGGACTCCGGGCACCAAAGCGGGATTTGAGTCTAAGATGATGATGATGATGATGAATTCTTATTATAATCATTTCGGATTTTATTATGCTAAATGTAATTTAGAACGTCCAATATATAGATGATGTGTTAACTGCATTGATAAGTCGTGTATTTTACGAGAATACAGTTACGAAACCATTTTTTTTCCAAAAAGTTACTGTTTTTTTTTTGCCTGTAAACTACCAGCACTTTGACTTGTCACCTATTATGGCTCTCTAAACGAGCGATCGGGCTTGGCTTAAAGGTAGGCCATCAATATTTCGAAAAAGCGATCAGGAGATCCTCATTTAACTTAAAAGTTTTGACTTAATTCAACCACGTCCATAAGCGACGGTGATCACCTGCCGGGGTGGGCTGTTTGCCTGTCTGCTGAACTCTAGCTTTATAAAAAAACACAACATACTAGTGACACAGACAAAAAATGACAAATGGACCTATAATCATCAATCTCTTGTAAATTGACTTATATTTAATAGCTAAAAAAGTTTTAAATGGGTGTTAAGAAGTATTTTAAGGTCAAAAGGTCCATTATTCGAGCTCAAATATCGTGTTTAATTTTAAACTTTAACAGTTTGTAATACGTTTTAAAAATTTGAACGATTTGATTTTTATTCGTAAGGATCCTACAAAGAAATATTCCATATTCAATCTTAAAGGTACTGATGTAAGGTTTATAATTGATTAAGAATAATTTTAAAGCATGTGAGTGCAAGTCCTATATATTGAATACATTTCATGCATTCCAGTGGACCCATATTTCATTTTTTTATTTGAAACTCAGTTAACATTCCATGTCAGCTTGTTGCTTAATAAATTATGAGGCATTCTTGTGCTGCTTGAATTCTGTAATCAAAAATGTTATTTCGATGGCCTCCTTGGCCGGAGATCATGGGTTCGATTCCCGTCTCGCGTTTTGGGTGTTTATGTATAATATGTATTTATTTACAAATAAAAAATATATATGTAGTTTATCAGTTGACGAGTACCCATATAACAAGTGCTATGCTACTTACTTTGGGACTAGATGGCGCTGTGTAAATTGTCCCAGCATATTTATTATTATAACTCTCTTTTTGGGGCGATACCTTCTCGTGAATTTTCCATCTCTGACAAGGCAGAAGAATAAAGATGGGTGAACATTGGGCTAATTAATCTTTATTATTGACTGGGACCTGGGACTTTTCCCAGTGTCGGGCCTCTACATAAGTGGTATAGATAGTACACCCGCTGCGTTTGTATGAAGGGGTTGGTGAACTACACATACGCATAATCTCGGTATTTTCTCACGACGTTTTTCTTCGCCGTCGATATGTGGCAATTATATATCTGTACAACGGGGAATGTTCTGAAGAGCTATATAGAATGGTGTTCTCGTCGTCTACCACCGCACTGCACGTCATCGGCTGGGTGTTCATCCCCATTTTTTGGAGTCTCTTTTTTGTTGTACGATGTTGCGTACTCTCAGGATCTGGAATGAGCTTCCGGCTGAGGTTTTCTCAGCGCGGTATACAAATACAATACAAATCCAAAAAAAAGGTTAATTGTAAGAAACATGTTAATTTATATAGTATGATATGGGGTTCTTCAAAATAGACGTTATAAAATTTCTTCGAGGCCGGCAGCGCGTTGGTAATGCCTCTGGTTTTGCAAATGTCTATAGGCGACGATGAGCAGCTGCCAGGGTGGGCCGTTTGCCTGTTTGCTGAACTCTGGAAACTATCTAAGCGATGCATGCCATCGTGGGATTTGAACCCATGATTTACCCACTTAGCTACCACGTACCTTAACAACTATAAACCTTAATTCCTTCAAGGTACATATTATGAGAAAATTTGTACGCAATGTGTGTAACGTGTTAATCTTAATTATGTAAAGTCGTGTGTAGACCAGATGTTTGCCTTGACCCGCGCCGCGAGCAGACAGCGTAACCATGTGTATCTGACCTTACATTTATCGCTGTCCTTATCGTTTAAAAAGTTTAACCTCTTATTTAAAACACGATACACACCATCCTATCCTATCCGATCCGATCTTAATTACCAGATGAAATCGGACAATGTATTGTGCAACAGGTCCTAACTTTATTATTATTATTACAAAATCGGAAGATCGGATGATCCAACCATCCTTTTCCTAAAATAGGATCTTAAATCGGAAGGTGTATAGAACAGTCGTCTTCGTCCGATTAAACGTCAGTCACACAAGATCATCATCCTAGTCCCGACGTGTACATACTTGGGCGCTTTGAAATGTCGGACGAGGAAAGCGATTCGATGTCAGATCACGAGTATTTTATATTATTTTTAGATTGTTACTAAGAATGTAGGTGCTTATGGGAGACACTTCGGCACCAGATTACGCGAATAGA
Source organism: Malacosoma neustria (assembly GCA_963693495.1). Lineage (NCBI taxonomy): Eukaryota > Metazoa > Arthropoda > Insecta > Lepidoptera > Lasiocampidae > Malacosoma > Malacosoma neustria. The sequence continues at coordinate 2,327,893 of OY856389.1, forward strand.
GATTTGAGAAATAAGTCATATGAAAGATTTTTAAAAATCTAAAAAGAAATATGAAGACACAAGGCAGATTCCTTATAATAGCAACCCGTAAAAGCATAAGAGTCGTCGACAAAACTCGTGTTCCTTCTGCCCTTATCCCTCATTATATGGGGTCGGCACAACATGTTACATGTTGTAATAGTTGTGGCTTAGCTTTTTACAACCGGCAGCCTGCCTGACGTTAACCCCTTGTTTGACAAAAATATAAAACATATTTCAAAACATAAGAAAAACACAATATGGTTTAATATAATTGTTATTATTAAAATTAGGTACATTAATAAGCTGTAAAAAGTATTGTATTTGTGTTAAATACGCCATTTTTTTATTGCTTTGGAACAGCACGCAAACTGACGGTCTACTTAATAGTACATTTATCGTGGCCTATGGATGTTTGCGACGCCAGGGACCCGTAACACGCTATGGGTCGCATTTTTGGCACACATCTCAAGCATATTATGGCCTACCACCTAGCAAGGTCTGTTTTTGTCGCCTTTTACGATAGGCCGGCGCCGGCCGCAGGGGTCAGTATTATTGTGCCCCTGCACGGAGAATCTATTAGTCCTTGCCTTGGTATATTTATTATAAATATTTAAAGCAACTAAATTGCGCATTCATAAAACAGGATCCTGTTTTGCCTAGAAACAGTACATTGCACATTTCAAGTATCACTGATGAAATGCAAACTGCATCCGGCTGCTTTCACTGGTCACGCAACGTATTTGGCCAACCACCCAGTTTTTGATGACCTCTCGATTTACTAAGTTTTCGGCAGTAAAGGTGGGGTAGATGGATCTTTATAAAATGGAGACCGTCGACAAAATGGTAGCAATGGGTTTTTCCATCGAACAAGCGTCTTAAGGGAGTACTACATTTATACACATATTTGTTTAAGTACAAATTTTATTGAATATAAAAAATAATATTTAGACATTGTGGCTTTTTATGTAATTAACCGGTAAAGTAAGGGCAGTGTAACAAGGCAAAATATTAATATAAATAATTTATTAATTGCATTAAAATACTTATTTATCTGCATCGACTTACAATATTGTAAGTCGATGCAGATAAATAAGTGTGAAATGTTTAAAACGATCTCCTTGCAGTTCCTATGTTTATATTTTTAAATTATAATAGCTTTCTTTGCTTTCTATTTTATTTTCTTAGCATTTTTGATTTGACTACTTTCGTGGCCCAACGTATATACAAAAAAAGTATATACAGTGGAATCCGTTTATAATGATATCACAGGGAGATGTCAAACAAATCACGCTAAGCGGACGTCATACGAAGCATTTTGAGGAAAATAAACAACCTCTTGCTTTTGTTAGGATATAAGTATACCTAACGAAAACAAGAGGTACTTATTTTATTAGTTTGTAAGTATTTCTTTCTATAGAGAAACACAACATATTAAATCAAAATCTCGTCTCGTGACGCTCTCGAACACTGACGATGGTGTTAGGAATCTGTTCAGTACAACCGGACGTAATTTATTACAATTGGATGGATAATATCTGACTTTGTTATAAATAATTTTATATGAAAACCAAACTTCGCTGTGTTCATATTATTCACTTCATATTAAACGGTTGGTCAATATAGGCGGAGTCATTTATTAAACTAGTTCTATTGTGCATGCATATATCAGTTATCTAGTACCCATAACAAAATACTACCGCTTACTTTAGGTCCAGGTGGCGCTGAGTAAATTTTCACAGTACTCTTATATCATTTATTAAATATGTTTATAAATGTGTACAATCTTTAAAGATTATAAGTTAACTATAATGTTGTTATTGTGTACAAAATGTATTGAATACAAAATCTTTGTGGTTTTTGCGCGATTAATGTTATTTTGTACTACACCACTTATAGAATACATAATGACAAATTATCTGTTTCTGTGGTAAAGTTTAGTTGCGTAGGAAATATTTAACAAATCCCCTAAGTACGTATTAATTATTTTTAATTCTGCTTTATTTGTTAAAAAGATTGCTTATTTACAAAGAGCGGCACCTCAACCATATTGTAAACAATATTTTTTGAGAGGTGGAAATGCACTATGCACCCTGTGCACTTGCTTGAGAAATTGCGGCGAGGTAGTGTGACTCTCCTCGAAATGCACCCGTACGTCCTCATTTCTAAGCTGGGGGATGCACGTCACTGATATACCCACTAAATATTATTTTTTTCGCAAGGAAGAGCTGGGTGCGCATTACACCTTCGCGTATATGACTATCTCGCAGAAGGAGGCGAAGGCGTCCCATACCTATTGTAAACTAGCTATGTAAATCAACAAATTTGGCACAATTGTATTCAGTTAAAATTACACTTACGTAAAACGTGTATAACAAAGTTAACTCCTTTATTTCCATTAGGGGCGTTGTTATGAAAACATTTTTACGTTTACTAAAACCATCCTTCGTACGTCTGCTCTGGAGCAACTAGGCCGCGGGACGTGACATTTGTGTGATCGCAGCCCCAAGAGGAGCCGGCCCGCGGGCCAAGAACAAGCCTAAACCTAATAATCAACCACATCATTCATTCTTTTCCTTGTGCCTGTTTGTGCAAGAACAGATTGGTATCTATGCATTTTTATCTTACCGTTTTAGAGCTAGAGGTTTTTTCTGAATATAGGGCAAAACAGCTGTGCGCTGTTTGAAGTCGAGGTGCTTGATAATTCTGAAGGAGTTTCTTAAAAGATTCGCGACATCTTTTTTTTATTGCTGTAGGACAGCAGACTGGCTGACGGCCCGCTTAGAATTTAGCAGTTACCGTCGCCTGTGGGTGTTTGCAACGCTAGTGGCATCGCGAACACGCTGCTGTTCAATAAAGGTACAGGAACTTGGGTCACTAATGCCGGAATACAACACAAGGTTATTATGGCGGCATACTTAAGACCAAAGGTGGTCGCCATCCAGACGGGCTTGAGGCCCTACCATGTAGCTGGGGTGGGTTGTTTTATCGCCTTATACGACAGGTCGACCCCGGCCGCAGAGGTTAGTATTCTTTCTCCGCCCCTGCACTGATAAAAACATCGGGGTGGAGAACGTGTTCGCCGGACACTGTGCCCTTGTTTCTTATAAACAAAACGGACAGTGATAGTAGAGTTAGTCACATATTCTGACATCCACTCAAGGAAATGAACTGTCGTATTCTTCTTCGTAATCTAGATGACGCGGAAATATTCACAAAAATGCAATTAGTTCTTTATATAACAACAGCGCATAACGTACTCGGTCCTCCCCGTAGAGGTATCGGACATTAAGCTCGCTTGTCCAAGTCAGATTGGCGGGTTATACATACCAGTTAACTCGGTATGCATGTTTCCGGACGATGTATTCCTTCACCGTGTGTACCTTCTTCCTCCTAACTTTATTCCATACCATATCGCTTAATAATAAACTGACCGATTACGATTTAGGTCTAAAGTGAGATAATAATTATAACGGGCAGCATTGTATCGACGCCCTCTATCGGCCAAACTAAGATTTATTTCGATGTCTCTTTCCCACACCGAGTTACCGGTATTTAGTTCTCTCTGACCTAACTCAAAAAACAGGTTTTTTGAGTTAGGTCAGTTTATGACTAAGCATGCGATATGTATATCGTCACTGTAGTGTTTGCGAATTGGTCTATGGTATGCATTTACAACATACCTAAGCTGTCTCGAATGTCTGTGTATTTGTGAGGATGTCACTATCAAGCCACGAGAACCTCGTGCGAGTGTGGGTGACAGATGGAGATACAGCGGTGAGGGAGTTACGTGGATGTTGCCAAGCTAGTGAGGCACTCATACTAGCACAGCGCAGGATATTTTTTTTTGGTTTCGGGGAAAATCCCTCTCTTGACGGGTTCCCACGGCCCGGAGGGATAGAGTGGTACGTGGGACTCCGGGAAAGATATTCGGCCATCCGACTACTGACTAAAAAAAACACTGCTGTTCTCCTATCGCCTACGCCCGGGCCCACGGATATGTGGCCTGCCGATCTCGTGGCCCGGGCCGGCGCCGGCTTACCCTTTATATCTTCCATGTGTTTAGCGTCAGGGGTTCAGGGTTTCGTCCCCCTGACACACTCCTTTATTAGCTCTAAGGAGTTGAGGGGGGCCGCGGAACTCACCCTCACGGCCATAGTGGGGGCGGCGGATCCTCCCCCGAGGAGCCGCCCGCGGCCGCCTTAACACAGCGCAGGATGCTCTAAACAGCATCCTGCAGATGAGTTAATTCAACACCTTTTTAGAGCTACGGCAAATGTATTATTTTTTGTTATAATTTTTGTTGCTCAAGTTATAGTTCTAAGCTCTGAATAAATATATTTTCTTTCTTTCATACTTACAAAACATGGCGCGGAACTTGTCACAAAATTCGATAGATAGAAAACCGAATATGCATGCAAGTTAGAACGAGCCTTTTACGATTCACGTGGAATTAAAAGACCCTAAACTTTTTAGGGTCCACCCGATATTTTATCTTGGACTCCCTTAGAGTAACGTATCCATGCTACGTGACTTGTTCAGAAGGTGGAGGAAGTCTTCAGAATACCACGCTTGAGAGAAGTGAATATCCTATTAAGGAAATCTCGCGTTTTTCGAGCTACATTCAATATATGAATGAAGAACATGACATGAAGAGAAATATGAGCCATATTAATTTATTTAATTTTTTTTTAAAAATTCCGTATTTATAAATTAATACGTGAAAACTACTCTATAGATAGGAATTATCACCTCATGTACTACGGATGTCCACCAAAAGGAGGGAAGACGGTTAGTTTTATCCGTGCAGGGGCGGAGAAAGAGTACTAACCTCTGCGGCCGGGTTCGGCCTGTCGTAAAAGGCGACCAAACAACTCACCATAGCTACGTAGTAGGGCCTCAAAGCCCGTCTGGATGGCGACCACCTTTGGTCTTAAAAATGCCGCCATAATAACCGTGTGTTGTATTCCGGCATTAGTCACCCAAGTTCCTATACTCTTATGGGACACCAGCGTGTTCGCGATGCCACTGGCGTTGCAAACACCCATAGGTAACGGTAACTGCTAAATTCTAAGCGGGCCGTCAGCCAGTCTGCTGTCCTACAGCATTAAAAAAAGACCCTTTCCCTTATATCAGTCGTGTAGTATCCATAACACAAGCGTTGTGTTTCGAAGACTGGAAGTTCTTCCAGGAGGTGACCCTATCACGTAGTATGTTTACGCACACACACTACGCAATATATATATAGATAGGAACATTCGCTATCTATGTATTTTTCTTTTGTAAACATAAAAATAGATATTTTGAAATGTGGTGTCATTACGCCACAACATCACATTTAATTAAAATATAAAAATGCAATTATATAAATACATGTTCTGAAACGAATAACCCATTGCTTTGCGAAACCATTAAGTCTAGACTACTAAGTCATTAATATTTATAGCCTATAGTTATAGCTTAGCGTACTTCACTTGATTGACAGCAACAGAGGCGGCGTCCTTTGTGCTCCAATTACGTATTGCGTTCAATGCGTTCAAATATCACGTAGCACATGCACTTCTTTGCGGGACGTGTCAACGCCGCATTTCGCTTATCCGCTCGTCATAATAACTCGCATAGTTTATTTAAAGAACAGCTCGTGTTCTGCTTACTGAACAAAATTATTTATTTCTTAAAAGATTATGGCATATACTGGTTGGGCAATGCACATTTGAAACATCAATAGAAACAAAACCACAATGTTATTTTGTTGATCATTTATTTAACGTAATAAACAAGAAACTTATTTTTTTAACATCATTGCTGTATCCCGTCTCGTGGTTGGCACTTCTGCAATCGATAACATAAACTTTAGAAAACAAATGCTGCGAAGGATCGCGGATATCTTCTCGTTGATGTTTTCTTTTAACTGTAGTGTAAAGTCCTGGTTACTTGAAGGTCATGAAATATCACCTCTGGGAGAAATCAGTTAGTTGGGAAACATTTATTTGACCACCGGTAAAGTCACATTTGACGTATGGCATGCTGCTCCATCTTGTTACATCCAAATCCTGCTGTTGTATCCTTCAAACTCATGTAACTGTGGTGTCAAAAACACTCGCAACATCTTCATGTATTTCATTGAGTTCACAGTTACGTTATTTTTTCGATTATTTTCAAAGAAATACGGACCGGTTATGCCCTTTGCTGATATGAATGAAGTGGCTTTTAGTGTATAAGGCGTGGGTTTTCCCTGCTGCAGTATTAACAATTGTACTTGTTTACGTGCCCATTGATGTGAAAATGGGCTTCGTCCGTAAACATTACATTCCAGCATAGTATTTAGCTTGGCCATAGCTTGGCTAACTTAAGTTGACTGTAATCTTGGTTTTATCTTTTGTACAATTTGAAGCTTATATGAGTGTAGTTTGAGATATAGATGCAAAATTCGTCACAGACTAGTCACAGATGATTATGGATCGTTCCTTACGGAAATTACAACCTTCCGAATGTTCTCATCGCTTCTTCTTGAACGTGGCCGCCTTGTTTGTTTAATATTCGTTGTGGTTCCCGTTTGGTTGAACTTCGTAGGAATAGTTATTTTTGTAAAATTGTTTTAGGTACACAAAAAGCATGCTGTCATCCTGTGTGAAGCGCTCCAACGTGAATTAAATAGTGTGAAGCGACGTAAAATTCCCCGCTACCCGCGCACCCTTCCCTCTAACGATATTTGAGAAATCAAGTGTTGCTATTTGCAAATTTTTTTTGCTAATCCTGTATAATATAGTTATCTAGAAACGTGGTATGATAATAGAACGAATAATCATTACTGCTCAGATGAGAAGCTCTTATTTGGCTTAAGTTATAGGTAAGGTTCTGAGCGCGTGCAATGACCCCCAGCCGCCGTACACATGGCCGTGGGCAGCCCCTCGGGGAAGCACTCACCGCACGCGCCTACTTCGCGAGGATAAAGCCACGTGCTGTTCCGCGTGACCCCTAAATATCTGATTGACAATTGGAGCACTAGGTGGATTGAAATCCTTACCATATACCGCACACAAGGGAAGTAGACGGGCCTTATATAATAGGCAGGTTGGCACCGGCCTGGACCACAGTATCGGTATGATAGGTGCACGTCAACCTAAGCACTAGGTGAAAGAGGAACAGCTGGGTTACATCCAAAGTATACATTTGGGCGCCCAGGTACAATACTGGGTCCCTCTTCCTGATTAAAGAGTAAATAGATGAAGAAGATAAATAAAACAAACTAATAGCTTTTATAGAAGTAACTCTCGTCTGTACCAACGATGCGCTTCCTTTGCTGTGTATTAACACGTTCATTGCTGATCATACAAAATCGGTCCAACACGATGTTCCACTGGTGTTCACGGTGACGCTATATCTTCTACTCTGGTATGGAATTTTCTCTTCATAGGAGTTCGACAGAGATATATACACAAACATTTTTTTTTTAGATCAAGGGGTGCAATATACTTATTATATAAATATTAATATCTATAAATAAATAGGATTAAAAATTCTTACAGTACACCATGTATACGCAAAGTTATAAAGTTGGGTGCTAGTTATCTAAGTATTAAGTCTATAATACGCATTGTTGAAAAGGTCAGTGGAAAGGCGACAAGTATATAATCAAAGGGATAGGCATTTCTACCGCCACCGCACCACATCAAGTTCCCGATTTTTTACCGCGCAGCTAGCGTATTAATCCACCAGACACACACACACACATGTATACAATAATAACGAACTATTATTTACCAGTTATTATTAGTAAACTAGCTGTGCCCGCGACTCCGTCCGCGTGGAATAGTGACCTTGGGCAGCATTTTTTGGATATCTTGTGGTATATTTTGGATTACAAACCCTATAAATTTGAACCTACAATATCCAGTCTAAGCTGAACCCTATTTTATATGATTGATGATATAAATCTGAGGTCAACTTAAATTGGATATAACATTTCTGAAACGATATCATTTTTAACAAAAACTATTTTTTTTTTCTAAAATAAAAATAGCCTAAGTTACTCCTTGATACATCAGCTATCTGCCAGTGAAAGTCCCGTCAAAATCGGTGTAGCCTTAGATTATAATAATCAAAGGGTGTAGCCATTTCAAAGATTAGCCGGAACAAACAGACAGACAGACAGACAAAAATTGTAAAAAATGTTGTTTTAGTATATGTATCGTGTATACGTCCGAATGCACTTAGTAAAAAGCGGTAATTTTAATATTGCAAATAGACCCTCCAATTTTATTTATTTGTATAGATGTATAGATTAGTCGTCGAGATAAGACTTTTTGAATTAATTCGTAATGTATAAGAAAATAAAATTAGGAATTTCTTTTATTCACGCATCAAAAATATAAATTTGTATTTTCGAAATCAATATTGTTATATTTAGCAAAATATCACGGAATGAAATCGCTATCTCGAATGAGTTAACTAAATACGCAATTAATCCAAATATTTATTACATACGACGTAAATGATCAGACATTTTTTCGCAGTCGGAACTACGTGGTCAGAAAAAGAATTGTAACCTAATTTTAAGTGCACTAATGGATCATCTTAATTGATCGCCCTGTGTGTATACCATGTTTAACAGTTTTGGTGTTGAGCGGTCGTCGGGCGCCGGCGCTGGCGCGACGTCTCGGCGCCTCTGCCCCTCGCGGAGGGTGACTGCTACCAATGTCGACTCTGCATCACAATTCAAGTTTTTCTTTTTTAAATTTAGTTTCACGAGCAATTGTGAGCGATTGTGACAAAACGCCTGGTTCAGTTACTACGTAAGATATCTCGGTCTCTCTATCTACAAATCTATACAAATAAATAAAATTGTAGGGTCTGTCTGTAATATTAAAATAACCGCTTTTTACTAAGTGCATTCGGACGTATACACGGTACATATACCAAAACAACATTTTTTACAATTTTTGTATGTCTGTCTGTCTGTTTGTTTCGGCTAATCTCTGAAATGGCTGCACCGATTTTGACGGGACTTTCACTGGCAGATAGCTGATGTAACAAGGAGTAACATAAGGTATTTTTATTTTAGAAAAAAAAAATAGTTTTGTGTTAAAAATGATAAGTTTCGGAAATTGTATAGTCCAATTTAAGTTGACCTCAGATTTATATCATCAATCATATGAATTAGGGTTCAGCTTAGGCTGGACTTAATAGGTTGAATTTCCAATTTAGGTTGACCTTATATATCCAAAAAATGCTGCCCAAAGACACTATTCCACGCGGACGGAGTCGCGGGCACAGCTAGTTGAACATAATATGTAAAAATATTTCACAATATATTAGCTTTTCAGCGAATGCAGAACTGGTTTTAGGGATATATTTCTTATTTGAATCTCTAATGTATGAACAAAAAGATTATAATATTCAGTTTATGCCTGGTTATAATACTTTTACCTGGTTATAATAGTAGTTTTGTTTTAATTAAATTTTAATTTTATTTTAAGTAAATTTTGTGTTAAGTGTTAGGGCCACCTCATCCACGTCCTAGGTATTCATAAAAGCGGCAAACAGGCTTTCTTTTGCTAATTTACTGAATGTGCTTCGGTGGATATGCCAATCCCGCATACGCGGCATTAGGTTTGTATCGCAAGTCATAGATAAACTGCATGGACCGTTTCATTGGGACGACCTCGTTTAATGGCAACCGACTACTTACTTGAGAACATACCCATGTGAGCTCTACCGGCCTCGAGCAAGAAAGTTGGATGTAAGAAATTAGGACTTAATTATGTAAAGTAAATTTAAGTTAAAGATGTTTCTGTATGAGCATTAGCGGAAGCTGATAGGTCTAGCCGTTGATATGAGTACGTTTTAATTCGTGCCACAAACGTATGTTTATTATATTAGGTATTATTACATATATGTATGTTATAAAGGTGACAGTTGATTGATGTGTTTTTAGCATTGTGTATGTTCTTCTACTTTTCTCTTTTATATTTATCCGTGCAGGGGCGGAGAAAGCATACTAACCTCTGCGGCCTGGGTCGGCCTGTTGTGAAAGGCGGCAGAACAACCCACCCCAGCTATGCGGTAGGGCCTTAAGCCCGTCTGGATGGCGACCACCTTTGGTCTTAAGTATGCCGCCATAATGGCCTTGTGGTGTGTTCCGGCATTAGTGACCCAAGTTCCTGTACCCTTATGGCCTTATGGGACAGCAGCGTGTTTGCCACGCTACTGGCGTTGCAAACACCCATAGGCGACGGTAACTGCTAAATTCTAAGCGGGCCGTCAGCCTGCCTGCTGTCCTACAGCAATAAAAAAAATATATGTTTTTTTTTAACTCAAGTTGTACTTACTTTATTTTGCGATTGCTTAATTATGTTTTATTGTTTTGTAAATTTAGTATAAGATAGCTAGTTTCTTTTTACTATTCTAAAACTAATTTTTGTTAACGTGACGTTACGGCCAGGTTCCAACCGAAGACCAGTTCTGTTTTTTTCATTTTTTTTAATGTCATGCTGAGTTGGAACCTTTCTAGGATTAATTTTAAATTAAGTTTTTTTGTTCATATTTAGTTTGTTTTATTTGTAGCTATAAATAAACCGATAAACTCACATCCAGGGATGCCATAAGCCGTATGAAGCGGTGAAGAAAAGTCAGAAAGCGGACTCTGACTCATAAACCCGGAAATTTGGTCTGCAAACAGGATTCAACATTCAGTTATGACAGGAAGCAAAGAAAGAACACCGTTACGGAATTTCACCAGCAGTTCATACTTCTTTAGTGTTTGCAATTAAAAAAGTTTTTATCGTCATAAAAAATTAAACAAACTGCAGTGAAACTTCAAACAACTGGTAGGGGCAAGTAACCCCTCATACTACGCACGTCACGCATTAACGAGGACACCATGTTGCAAATATGGATTTTTACACAATACTGTTATTTGTTACAGGGGTCAATACGGGCCGATTGTGGTTTACTTCAATTGACGGTTAATTCAGCAAATTGTTTTTGGTTAAATTTTAAACTTACTGGACAAAGTTAAATAAATTACTAGCTGTGCCCGCGACTCCGTCCGCGTGGAATAGTGACTTTGGGCAGCATTTTTTGGATATATGAGATCAACTTAAATTGAAAATTCAACCTACAAAGACCAGCCTAAGCTGAACCCTATTTCATATGATTGATGATATAAATCTGAGGTCAACTTAAATTGGACTATTCAATTTCCGAAACTTATCATTTTTAACAAAATCTATTTTATTTTTCTAAAATAAAAATAGCCTATGTTACTCCTTGACACATCAGCTATCTGCCAGTGAAAGTCCCGTCAAAATCGGTGCAGCCGTTTCAGAGATTAGCCGGAACAAACAGACAGATAGACAGACAAAAATTGTAAAAAATGATGTTTTGGTATATGTACCGTGCATACGTCCGAATGAACTTAGTAAAAAGCGGTTATTTTAATATTACAAACAGACTCTCCAATTTTATTTATTTGTATAGATTATATTAATAAGTGATACAAAAAAATATTATATCCATTTACGAAAATTGCTCTTATTCCCGTAGAGCTGGGATAAGGGCAAGAAGAAGAAGTATGGATCAGAATCATGGACCACAAAGTGAAAGCATACAGCAGAGATGCGAATGGTGGAATAGATGAGTGGCGTTACAAAAATAGATAGAATCAGAAATAAATTGTATTGAAAGGCAGTGGCGGATTTGCAGTCTTGGCCGCCCTAGGCTCCAGGCCATGTAGTAAGTACCAGTATAAGTGTTAGTTGACATGGGTTAGCAGTACTATGAACAACAGCAGTAATTTATACGCTTTAGGTATAATTACTGCAGTTTTAAATGTCACCACCTAATATTGTGTAACAGTACGTTTGTTTAACCTACGAACGCACGAGCGAGTGTTTTTAAGGATCGCGCGTATGACAATATTCTTCCTAATTCACTTATATATACGAAATAACTTATACGTACATTTTATATGAACGAAATAATTACTTCACATTACATTATCTATATTTTATTAAAAAGTACAAAAGTGATTTAAGAAGATTATTGTCATACGATGCGGTGTAGTGCAGCCCACCATAATGTGCGCGAGCCTTTAGAATATTTACGTACTTTGAGTTATTTCTTGTTATCATCAATGAATTTTTTGTCACGATTAGCCGCCCCTAATATCTGGCCGCCCTAGGCCCGCTAGGTCCTGGGCCTTAGGGCAAATCCGCCACTGATGAAAGGAAGTTCGAAAGTTTGAGATTAAGAAGCTGAAAAGGCTAGCCTGGCGTACATTGTGAATGTCATGTAACAAGGAAAGTACTACAAATGAGAGTGGATGGATATAAAAGGAAGGAAGGGTAAAGAAAATATGCAATAGTGATGAGCAAAGCAAGACCAAGACAGTCTTGGTAACAGTCTTGGTCTTGCTTCTCCGGTCTTGGTCTTGCTCAAATAGTCTGTTATTTATTACTTACTTCGTTTTGAAAATTTTTCAAGGCTTTTTATAGATATAAGTTATAAATGATCAACAACCAATCTCTGTAATTAATTAAGCTTTATTTTACAATAATCAATAAATGTTACCGTATCCTATTAGTTTAAATACTTATATATTACTAGCTGACCCGGCAAACGTTGTTCTGCCATATAAATAATAAAATGTCAAAAAAGTAAAAAAAAAAATTTTGGGGGTGGGTCACCCCTAACATTTAGGGGGATGAAAAATAGATGTTGGCCGATTCTCAGACCTACTCAATATGCTCACAAAATTTCATCAGAATCGGTCAAGCCGTTTCGGAGGAGTATGGCAACGAAAACTGTGACACGAGAATTTTATATATTAGATTATGCATTACTTATACGCATATATTTATTATCTTTTATTTGATGAACAAGAATTAATGATGAGCAAAGCAAGACCAAGATCAAGACAGTCTTGGTAACGGTCTTGGTCTTGCTTCTCCGGTCTTGGTCTTGCTTAAATACTTATAGTCTTGGCCTTGCGATTTTGCAAGACCAAGACCAAGACTACAAGAACAAGTCAGATTTTGCTCATCACTAATATGGAAGGATTGTGTAAAAGACGATATGCTAAAAAGGTGTGAATTTTCAGATGACGATTAATAAAGAAGAGACAAAAAGAGAACATGTGTCAGTCCTACATAACAATGTATAACAATAAGGGCTGGAAGAAGTAGATATAAAATTCTCACTTTAGTGTGTACGTGCGGAGTCTACCGTTGAATAGGAAGGAAAATCTATTTTATTCTCATTGGTCTAATTAAGATGATTTATTGACATTTTGTTTGCCACTTAATCTGTATTTTTTTCTATAGATATTTGCGTGCCACCTCTAACACTCTGCCATTCACGTAGGGAACTAAAACCTGTGTCAATTATGCCGGAGAACAACACAAGGTTATTATGAGGTATATATGACTCTTTGGCGATTACTTCATGGATTGGCCTCGTGTGAAGGGAGTTAGAAAAGTTAATCGCTCAAATAGCAAAATATAATATTGAATCTTTCTTTGAATTAATTCATTATATTTTTTTTCTTGGAGTTTAAGAGTTCTCACTTTTTCGACCTGACAATGTTTGCGCTTGCTTACGCCTTAACCAAATGGAAAACTGGAGTGTATTTCAGGCAATGAATTAGAGTAACTATCAAACGTGGTAATGTGAGGTCTATTAAAAAGTATCGCAAATTTTGAATTTGGTTGCATATATTCAATTTTCAGTCTGCGAAAGTACATTCAGCGCTTTGGGACCCAATTTTTTTATAATTAATTAAATTACTTTTTTTCAAGGGGGATTGTTATTTGACCCCAGCACTTATAAGAAAAATCTGCGCCAGAGACTCGTCTGTTATTCGGCAAGGTGTCGGCTTGACCCGGATTCTCTTGGTAATCCCCTTAACGCCCTTTAAAGTAAAAACATTATTATTGATAACACAACAATGTACACAAGGAAAACATAACTGCAAAACGTAATAACATTGACGTCCGTTTATGCTTACGTGAGAAGTCGCATGTAATTGTATAGATGCGTGTTTCAGGTATTGGCAAATTTACGATGGAAATGAGTTGATTTTTTATCCTTATAATGGTAATATTAATTGTTATAAAGGGAATCTATATTAATATAAGTCTATGGTATTATTTATGGTATAAGTTTTTATTTATCTGTGGTAAAAAATTAATAGTCTTTTTCAGTTGTGTGTCCAGAAAATTGTTGTTTCATTTGTGGTGGCGGTTTTTTATTGTTGAGGTACAGCAGACAGGCTGACGGCCCACTTAATAGTAAGCAGTTACCGTCGCCTATGGATGTTTGCGACGCTAGGGGCACCGCGAAAAAGCTGCTGTCTCATAGGGTACAGGAACCTAGGTCACTAATGCCAGAACACAACACAAGGTTATTATGGCTGCATACTTATAGTAGTTGCCATCCAAACGGGCTTGGGGCTCTACCACGGAGCTAGCTAGGGTTATTTGTCGGCTGCAGAGGTTGGTATTCTTACTCCGCCCCTGTACGGAGATATGGTATATTAATTAATTACAACATTAATCTTTTAAGGCTAAAAAAATACAGCTTTTCGGATTTAAGTATCCTGGAAAGCCATCGTTACAAACAGATGCGTTGAAATTTAGTATGTTAATACGTGTCACCATCTGAATAAAACCCTTCTCAAAAGAAAAAGACTGGCGAAAGACCTTTCACTAAAATTTAAAGCCAAGTTAATATAAAATTATGTTTACTTGAGGATCAAATTGCAATTCTGTGAAATCGAGATGATTAGATGAAACATGCGCTGTGTCATTATATTTCTTCTAGCATGTTCTTAACAAATTCATCAAAAATAAAACGTGAACATATATTAAGAACAACCATAGGACATTGTCTATTTTCAAAATATATACCACACTTGGCCGTACAATCCTTGAGTCACAAGATAGATCGGCGTTTATGGCGACAATAAAAGCGTTTCATCGCTAATTCTGGCACGAACTCAGTATGGTAGGCTTTTTAAAAACGTTTTCACGTTAAAATAATAGGATTACCAGGGATTACCCCTCTCGTTCCTAAGGTGTAATAAGGTAACAAATGTTACTTCTAGCAGTTCATATGTAACTACGTAATTCTTTCTTTCTGACGTTAATGGGTATGGGTAATTGCTCGACATCTATTGTCTCCATTTACTTACTCAGTTTCCTTCAACATCTCGTACAGCATTCAGTAAAATTTGCATAATATAGTCTAGAACTTTGAAACTTATTCACATCTTGATCATGACATATTAGTATATTTTGTTTTAAATGTTAATTATTTGTAAATACTTTTTGGTTACTTAACAAATAGTTTTTTACTCTGTATAGTCATGGCCGACGAGTTTACCAAATCATATTCCAAATTTCAAAATAAAATATAAAGACGACGCAATTCGCTGTTCTGGTGTCGTCAATGGCTGCTCAGATTGGCTCAGATATTTGTAAATTTAAAGTTATATAGGGTTCATCATTGTAATTTTTCTAGTTTTGTTAAGCACACATCAACACAAAAGCTAATAATTAGGGGATCGACATCAACCGTATCACCTGAAGATAATCGAAGATCCTGGACTTGCAACTAAAACTAGATTGTTTATTTTTATAATTATAAAACTGTGTATAAATATTTTAGACGTGAAATTGGATCAATGTAATCTGACATTAAATAAATAATAATAATAAAATATTATTAAAACGATTTGATAAAATCAAGTCTAAGTGCATGCGCAGAAATAAAATTGGCAATAACACGTTCGTATATATTTAGGTGCTATGATGAGCTGATTTTCCACGGTGCTCGCGTCAGGCGTGAGTCAGGCCAGCGACGAGGTCAGCCCCACTTTCCCCTTCACACGCCTTTTATATCCTGGATTCAACTTTAAACATTTCTACTAGCGACTATTTGATAATAGATAAAAGTACTAGCTAACTATGCTTACTGCTTTGACTGGGTGGATTTTGGTACAAGTCTACTGGGAACTCTGATTCAGTTTCCAAAACAGAAGATACTCCTTAAACATAAGCTACCTGAATAGTAAAATCCCGTCAAAATAGTGCTTGTAGAGCAAGAGATTCATTTGTATAAATAGTTGTAAGGGACCTAGAAGAACGTTCTGAAACAATTTTGTTTGTAGTAGAATGAGTTATGGTGAAAAACCTCTCCGTAAAACCCGGAGAAGTGTGAGATGCACTATGCCAGGAACACCATCAGGAATTTTTCCCCCGAAACCACCGACATTAAATAAATTTGAAAATAAAAAAAATTAAAATCATGGCTATTAAAAATGGACTATTCAGACACAGAAAAATTTATTCATATTGGAGAATAATACATATTTATTTACTAGCTGACCCGGCAAACGTTGTTCTGCCATAAAAATAATAAAATGTCAAAAAATAAAAAATAAAATTTAGGGGTGGACTACCCCTAACATTTAGGGGGATGAAAAATAGATGTTGGCCGATTCTCATAGATACCGGATAAGCACAAAAAATCACTAACTCAATTTAGTTATCTGCCTACTGCCTACCCCCTAAGAACGATGGCGTGATTATTTATAGCCTATGACCATTTCTAGGTTATCATCTATAACCATACCAAATTTCATCAAAATCTGTTCAGCCGTTTAGGCGTGAAAGAGGAACAGACAGACAGACAGACAGAGTTACTTTCGCATTTATAATATTAGTATGGATAGTATGGATCCTAGCTGGAAAAAATCACACCTACACATTCACACATGCGCGCGCACAAACACTTCCTCGCACTCGCGCATAATAACTCACATTGTTATAGATAATTATAATATTCATTTATGCAGAATTATCTAATTAAACATGGGAGAATAAACTTGCCCCAGAGATACAGATAGATCTAGTTCTGTAGCAAGTGGAATCAATTATTTTACTTAATCTACTTTTAGTCATTTTATATAAGTTTGTAGTAGATAGATAGATAATACTTTATTGTCACCAACTTAACCTAATGATATAATACTTAAAGAAAATATTGTAAATATTGGAGACAATGGGCGGCCTTATCGCTTTAAGCGATTTCTTCCAGGCAACCCATATATACATTTCTTATGGAGAATACTAGCACTAACGTATCGTGCGGTGTATAGAGAGAGAAAGAAATACATGATTCAAATCAAGGAAATAGTCATCAATTAAACATGGCCTACATCTTTAAATAATGTTCGACAACCATTCGCTTGAACACTCCTAAGGATTTTGCCTCTCTGATAGTGACGGGAAGTGAATTCTACAAAAGAATGGCTTGATAAGTAAAGGATTTACGACAGTATGAGGAACGGTAATAATAATAATAAATCTTTATTGTAACATCTTATTATAATAAGTCAATGAACCCTAGTCTCCAAACTAGACATTAGTCTGTGTCCTGGAAACTAGTGCCCTCTCAAATCATACAAACAAAAAAGAAAAGAAAAAAAACACCAAGATACAAAAGGATACAAAATCTTATATATATATATAAGGTTTGTGCGTGTACGTGAATGTGTGTGTGTGTGTGTGGGTGGGTTTTACGCATATGACATCCAAATCTATAATTCAACTAATTCATTATACTCAGCAATTCCTCAGTTTCTTCATAATTTAGGGTTAAAAGCCACGATTTCAATTCATATTTCAACATTTTGCTGTGTGTCCAGGAACTTGACGGTGTCCAGGAACTTTTAGAAATCTGTTGCAGTTAGAGCGCAAATTACGTGAACAAGAGGAGCGGAGAAAGTAAAAACATTCTTTTAAGTAAGTTGGTAAAAGAGGATTGAAAAGAATGTTATACAGGAGAGACAGCACATAAACATTCCGGCGAAGTCGGATAGGTAACCACTTGAGCCTTTTACGAAATTCTGATATGTGGTCATATTTGCGCAAGCCAAATATGTACCGGATACAAAAATTCTGAAGACGTTCTAGCTTATTTAGTTGCTCTTCGGTTAAATCAAGAAAACTAGCATCAGCATAATCCAATAAAGGGAGCAACAGGGACTGCGCAAGAATAACTTTAGTGGCTGTCGGAAGAAAGTTTTAAGTTTGTAGTATTTAAGTTTCCCTCATAATGTTTGGTGCAATAAAAAGCAATTTAATTTAATTTACTCCCTGCAATTTGTTACCAGATGAGCAATAGCACCCTAAACGCTTTCAAGATGCTCATATGGACTATATTTTCCAATAAAATAAATATTATAGATAGATAGATAGAAAACTCTTTATTGTACTAAAAAAAGAAAAATACGTATTAAAATTTTTTTTATTATAATAGCCTAATGTTTCCGGGTCCAAACCCACGATGGCATGCATTACTTTTTTTTATTGCTGTAGGGCAGCAGACAGGCTGACGGCCCGCTTAGAATTTAGTAGTTACCATCGCCTATGGGTGTTTGCAACGTCAGTTGCATTTCGAACACGCTGCTGACCCATAAGGGTACAGGAATTTGGGTCACTAATGCCGGAACACAATAAAAGGTTATTATGGTGGCGTATGCCACGACCACCTTTGGTCTTAAGTATTTAAGACCAAAGGTGGTCGCCATCTAGACGGGCTTGAAGCCCTACCACGTAGCTAAGGTGGGTTGTTTTGTCGTCTTTTACGACAGGGTGACCCCGGCTGTAGGGGTTAGTATTCTTTCTCCGCCCCTGCACGGATATTATTGCAACCTAATTGCCATGTATCGACAGTGAGGTAAAACATCAGGAGGAAACCTCGATATATATAGGAAACCTTTGTATATCTAGATCACCCATATGTGCAACCAGCCAATCTGCTGTCCATTCCTTCTAGAAGGAGGCCCGAGTCCAGTAGTGGGATATTATGGGCTGTTTGTATATTATAATAGCTTGGTTACTTTAACTCTGTATTCTTCCTGCTCTTATCCCACATTATATGGGGTCGGCACAGCATGTTCTCACCTTCCTCTCTCCTCTGTTAGCCGACATCTCAACACTCACACCCTTTTTCGTCATATCATCTTTTACGCAATCCATTCATATTTGGTCTACCACTGCTTCTGTATCCATCCAGTCTCATTTTCTTCTTCTTACAGGCAGGCTGACGGCCCACTTAATAGTAAGCTGCTACCGTCGCTTATGGATGTTTGCGACGCCAGATGCACCGTGAACACACTGCTGTCCGCATATAGGTATAGGAAACTGGGTCACTAATGCCGGAACACAACGCAAGGGTTATTATGGCAGCATACTCATACACCAGCGTAGCTAGGGTTGTTTTGTCGCATTTTACGATATGCCAAATCCGGCTGCAGGGTTTTGTATTTTTACTCCGCTCCTGCATGGATGAAAATTTCTACAACTTTCCTAGTTATATAGCTTGGTAACTTTAACTTTTTAAGTATATATAGCAAACAACACGGATTACAGATGATATTCTCATTGATGCAGATAATATCTTGGTACACCTACCGTATCATAATTACGAACTATAATTAACGATGCTTTGAAACAGCTAGTTCACCGAGTGTCCGCCATAAATCTGGTGGCGCCACCGTCGTGACTCACCGCCTGCGCAAGTACAAAAGATTTTTCAGCTTATTTCTATTTATTTTCAGCCTAGTCTGAAATAAAGGACTGGCTGACACGCGTTTGCAGGTGCTCTTCTGAGTCATCGCTGTTTTCTTGTGTTGTTATTTAAAGATTAATAAATTGTGCAATGATCATTTGTTTCGCGTAATTTGTTGGAATATCAGCGAAAGATGGTAAACGCTCCCTAATTTTTATTGTTAAAAGCTTTTGTTTGCAATGTACGAACTCGTATTATTATTATAATCGATGACAACCACAGCGTGATGGTAAATAATGTAAGGGCAAACCAAAATCTTTGATGTCCAACTTAAATTCTTCTGTTAGCCGAGCGCTTTTCTTATTAATGAGACTAGCGTAAGTTACCTTTTAAGGTCGGTAGTCAAAAATCAATTTGAATATATTCCATTTTCCTGGAGAGTCTGTGATGAAACTACTAATGGAATTCATGCTGCGCTTAGTAGAAGGAGTTAGTTCATAGGAATGAGCAATAGAGCCTGGGTTTAAAATGTAAGATTTATAATATTTAGATTTAACGCGTAAACCAAATATAGCAACATGTAATAATAAAAACCAATCACAACAATAACTTGGTAATAATCTACTATACCATATACCATAGACAATCTATGGTATTGTCTCTAAAGATGTATAATATAAAACAATTTTTGTTTATAAAACAAACCTATATGATTGTACGTCGTGTCCTTATACGGTATACCATATAAGGACTTGAATTTCGTGATCGATCGGGTATTGTGTTTTTACTAATTAATTTAAGGCTCTAGTTTCGATTTCAGACAAATTAAGAAGCCATACTACACTCCTCCATTACATCACAATATACATACTTGAAATGAGGAGCTTCGCAGGAGAACCAAAGTCACCGACATAGCCCGGATGATTGCAAAACTGAAGTGGCAGTGGGTTGGGCACATAGCGCGAAGGACAGATGGCCGTTGGGGCAGAAAAGTCCTCGAATGGCGACCGCGTACTGGAAGACGTAATGTTGGTAGGCCCCCCACAAGATGGACCGATGATCTGGTCAAGATCGCCGGAATATGTTGGATGAGGGCAGCTCAGGACCGATAGTCGTGGACATCTTTGGGGGAGGCCTTTGTCCAACAGTGGACGTCTTCCGGCTGAGATGATGATACATACTTATTTTTCTCCGTGCAGGGGTGGAGTAAGGATACTCAACCCTGCGCCCGGGGTTGGCCTGTCGTTAAAGCGACTACTTAGCTAGGTAAGGCCTCTATCCCGTCTGGATGGCACCCCGGTCTATAAGGCATAATAACTTTGTGATGTGTTCCGGCATAAGTTTCCCTGACAGCGTGTTAACAGTGCCCATAGCGCCGCAAACATTCATAAGAGACAGCTGCTTACAATTACGTGGGCCAGGCTGCCTGTTCCTCAGCAATAGAAAAAGTTATTTCAGTATCCCTTCCTTCATAGGTTCTAGAGATGATAAAACGTTGTTGTTGCAGACTGGTAGATTTGTTGCAAACTGACGTAGGTACGCACGGTACTACGGGTGAACTCAAAGCGTTCTCTTATTGCTATGGTTATTTTCAGGATACAAAAAAGTTCCACAACCACAATGAAAACCAGTATCTATCAGGACTTGTCACACTCGTTGTCTTATTTCTCCTTTGCGAACGTATTCCTAAAATAGATTACGAGTGGAATAAGAACAACCGCTTGTTGGCGCCAGATGTGGCTCCGCACTTAATTTACACATCGGTCGTACGCTAAATTAACTTAACAACACATCCAAAACAAAGGTTGTTTTTATAATTCCAATCTGTATTGTAAAATACATCAAACTCACACTTATTGGTGATGTTTATCCAAACAGCACCAATAAGTAAGTCGTCGTAGTCATAGAATAGTGACCGATCTGACATATATTAAACTTTACAGGACAGCCATTTTAAAAATACACAAGCGTCATTTTACTATGAGATTCTATCATATCCGTCACTTTACCGACTGCTTAATTTGAAATCTAAAATACATGTAATTTTTTTTTAATGTAGCAATAATATTTAGACAATGTAGTATCCAAATATGGTAAAAAGTGAATTTTGGATTTTTTTTCAAATCCGACGTTATTCTACGATCACGACGAAGTGTGCTTACATCTTACATCCGTAAACATTAACAAGAATTTATATTTTTTGAATACGGAAAATCGCATAACTGAATAAAGTAGGCATACGGATTGCTTTTTATAATTCCTCAGATATGTTTCTCTTTGCATGGGCAGAGTAATAATACCGACCCCTGCGGCCAGGGTCGGCCCGTCATAGAAGGTGACAAAACAACCCTAGCAACGTGATATGGCTTCAAGCCCATCTGGATGGCAACACCAACCTTCGTCTATAAGTTTCTTGTCATAATAACCTTGTGTAGTATTGCGGCGTTAGTGATCCAGGGTTCAATACCTTTATCGTCGCAAACATCCCTATTGACGGTAACTGCTTGCTATTAAGTAGGCCATTAGCCTGTCGATATGTTGTTCCTCAGCAATTTAAAAGAAATCTCAGGATGGGGGTGTAGTATAAACCTAATTCACTCACTATTTCATAGGATTTTCTTTATTAAAACTAACACCAGTTTAGTATTTAATATTCGTGAAAAACATCTACCGATTTTTTTAAGATTGAAAATATCATATGTAAATCTATATTTAAAAACGAAATACTACTTACTCATCGAGATCTCTAAAACAATACACCCGATTGACTCATTTGATTGATTTCACGATGTAGATGATCACTAAGAACGTATTATACGGAAAGACTTTCCAAACTGTAATTTTCATAAATAATTTACATGATATAATTTTTTTTGCTGAATCATTATGATACATATACATTTCACGTTTGAGTTTCAAGATGATAACAAAAATATTCAATTGTTCTAATAATTATTTATTTTTGACGACCTCTGTGGCGTAACGGATAACGCACTCCGGCACGCTTCCGGAGGTCACGGGTTTGATTCCCGTGAGCCTGGGTGTATAAACACCCAGACTCTTTTCTTATAAATAAATACATTTCTATTTAAATAATTTTTCATTTCTATTTACATTTCTATATATATACATTTTTATTTTCATTTTTTGTAAATAAATACATATTATTATACAAAATGTATTTATTTATAAAAAAAAGTATATAAATAGTATATTAGTTGTCTAGTACCCATAACACAAGTGCTATGACTAGATGGCGTTTAAGTTTTATTTGCCACATTGTACAGGAAATAAAATGTCACATGCCGACACAGCGACGCGGATTCGTTTCCTCCTGTATAAGCCGTAGACCCAAAATTAAAATTGTTGATGAATATAATTTAAAATCTAAACTTCATTAGTAGTCAAAAAGTTGACAACACAGGTGATGATCCTTGAAATAACACAATAGAAAGGTTTTTTTGGTTTTCCTTCTACGCACTATGAATATTAAGTACCAGGAAAACATTATCGAAAACAATACATGTATGTTACGTTTACAATGTTTTATCGTCCGGGAATTCACCAAATGTCTAGAAGAACAGCTCTGGTCTTGGTTGGCTAAGAACATGTTGAGCTTGGATCCAATATAGAAACATGATAATAATATTTTACGCTTGCGGCTATCACATATTCAATTCCCATACCTCGTCTACACAAGTGGTATGCTTACTTTGGGACTATACTCTATCCACTTTACCAAAAAATAAAATGTAAACAAACAAACCAATGTTTCTCAAACAAAGCTAGAATAAAAATAATATGGCGGGTATAATCCGTCCGTAATAAAAGACTCCTTCCAATCGACAATAGTAATTTGAACAGTACTTATAATTACCAGCATATAAAACCAGTAAGAGATTTGGAAACATTGTCTTTTTAGGTTCTTTATAATGTAAGTTAGTTATTACAATTAATGTTGTAAATATGTAAATTTTATACGCATTATATTTATCATTCATCTGTAAAAATAAAATTTTTCTTTCTTCTAAAAGTAAGGAATAGTGTAATATAAAAAATAATAATATAGGATATATATCAAATAAAAGTTGCTATGATAATTTTTATATCATGTTGATTATTGTAAAATCGACATCCAAACAACCCTTTTTACGATTTGTTTACATTTTATTTTTTGGTAAAACGGATATAGGTGGTGCTGTGTGAATTGTCCCAATATATTTATTTATTATTTTTTTATTTAATTTTTGTCAAAGAAGAGGTAAATAAATTGTGTAAAAGTCGATTTTGACATAAAAGGTGTAAATGTTGAGATGACGATTAATAGAGTGGACGGAGAGAACATGTGAATCCATCCATTGAGTGTTTATCAAGTTGGCGATGACCAGGTGATAAGCTTATTTCCTCAAGTTCAACATCATGTCAATAAATTTTTACGCCACTTATACTACACACATCAAAAAAGTCTAAGCAACATGTACTAATTTAAATTTTAGGATGGTGGATGAGCCGCTGTATGGATGAGTTTTCTGAATGCACCTGAGCCTTTCAGTATTTCCGAGCCGACGGTACACTCGCACCCTTCTTGTATTAGGCCTAAACCCGAATCGCGACTCATCGGAAAACATAATTTTATCCCATTGTTCTTGGGTCCATGTTCTGCGTTCTCTACACCATTCATTTCGACGAGCGCGATTCCCGTGACCTGTCGTTGGGCACCTAATTGGGCGTCGAGCTCGTAGGCCGTACTCGAGCAGTCGATTTCGCACAGTTTGGGGACTTACATCAACACCACTTGAATTTTGTAGCCTCAAACTTATCTCTCGAGCGGTTAACATCGGCTGGCGTCTTACAGTCAGTTGTATATACCGGTCTTGCCGAGTGGTTGTACTCCTTTTACGGCCTGGATGCTGTTCAGCGGGTTCCCTTGTATTATTGTAGCGCTGCCAAAGATGACAAATAACACTTCTATGAATGCCAAAATGCCGAGATACCTTGCAACAACTTCCCGCTTGCAACATCCCTCTAGGGAGAGCTGTAGCTCTTTGCATTTCATTTGCCGTCAAATGACGTCGCTCCATGATGTAAGAATATCTAACAATTCAATTTTGTCGCTAACTTTATTTAAATGGTTGGTAAAATTATAAAATCAAGATTAAACGTAGCATTAAAAACGCACATATTCAAACAAATTCCCTTTCATTTAATTTTATGAAAAAAAACAAAACATAATCGATTTTTTTTATAACCAGCCAGTATGTCATCAATAACAAAAAAGTTTACATACCTACGCACTTTGAGTGAGTAAAGACTTAGAAATTAATTAGTTTAAATGGTAAATTTGTAATATCATGCATGTTGCTTAGACTTTTTTGATGTGTATATATATAAGTTACTTATACTAGTAGTTATACTATATGATATACTTATAACATAGTTACCATGCGCTGACATTGAAGGAAAACAAAGTGAAACCAGCATAACAAGGTCACGGTACGCACCCCGCCAATTCGTATTGGACAAAATTGTTCGACATCATATGGAAATGGCTATCTATCCACACGACTGAAACAATGGCATATTATATGATTAAAACAATACTATTTTACAGGAAAAATATGATTACATTCCACACGACCTTTAAAATGGTGAAAATATTAAAAACATGCAAAGTCCATCGTATTCTATGTTGCATCATCGTCTTATTTATTCTGTACTCATTATATTTTGCCGAACTATTGGCACTTTTCCCAATGGTCCAATATCCAGTTTAAAACTTTATACCATCTCTTTAAGGTTTATTCTTCTTTAATAAGTGAAAACTGTCAAATCAGTTACGTAATTTCCCGGGAACCTGTGCGGTCTTCATTCATCGCTTTGTGCATCCATTCAAAAAGAAAAAAGCACTAATTATCGTTTATTGACTGGTGAAAGGGTGAAATTATGTTTACTTTTCATCCTTGGTTTTAACTAATTGTTAAAAAGAGGAACCAGTTTCGTATTCTATGGTTGCATTTTTACAAATAATATTTGCATAATACCTACCTCTTTTTTTACTTTATACAACTAGGTATAATTTCGTGATCTGTGTTTTTTCCTTAACTTGTATAATACTTGACACTAAATGTCCGTAGGTGTATGTATTGTTTGTATGTATGATCGGCTGTGTAATACGTTTTTTTTATTGCTTTAGGGCAGCAGACAGGCTAACGGCCCACTTAGAATTTAGCAGTTACTCTCGTCTATGGCTGTTTGCAACACCAGTGGCATCGCGAACACGCTGCTGTCCTATAGCCGGAACACAACACAAAGTTATTATGGTGGCATACTTAAGACGTCATCCAGATGGGCTTGGAGCCCTACCACGTATCTAGGTGGGATGTTTTGTCGCATTTCCCGCCATTCTTTTCCCGCCCCTGCACGGATACAAACGTATATGTTTTGTTTGAATATAAAATATGTATTTGTATTATTACATTTTTTATATTTATGTAAATGTGATTCTGTAAATACTATTAAGTTGGTTCCATATTTCGCCTTCAGGCCTGAATAGGTTGGCACTGAAAACCAGTGCTGGGTCAGCAGAGCATTTGACCCTGCGCTTTAAAGTCATCAGTAACATAGTGGCCAAGATATTTGAACTTTTTCACAATTCTTAAGGGAATAATACATCTCAGACAGACATGGGGCACATTTACAGGGCACGGAGGTCAGGATATCAGGAGCTCTGAAAATCATGAGCTCACTTTTATTAACATTATACGACTTATATACTTTTATTTTATAATTAACCATTCAGACTCACAATGAGAACAAAAATAAAAAACCTCGTCTCCGGTAACCTCGTCTGCCGTCGTTTCGGAGTCCAAAAGCCGTTGCACCAAGGTCTTCGTACGTCGTTGCAAATAATTTTGAACTAAATCATTGTGCTGCAGAAATATGTATTATTTTTTCACCTATAAAAAAAATACTGAATTCGTCGAAAACAAATGAAAAGCGTAAACAAATTAAAATAAAGCTGAGATTTCCCTATACTTTTGGCATGGTGGCAAATCGGAGAAGCCCTGAATTTTGGAATATCTAGAAGTGCACCAACCATTTCGCTTGGGTCTGCAACGTCTCTTGGAGCCATATGAAATAATACAATACATAATGAGGTTATTCTGTCTGCGTAGTTTTATTTTGTTATGAAGAAAGAGCGCCATAGACTGATATTATTAAATGAAATAGTTATGATTAATACACTAGAATCCCGATTATCCGAATCAATTAAAACCAGGGGTATTCCGTATGATATAAAATCCGGATAATTGATTTCAAAGTCAAATCAAACAATAATTAAATTTTAATAACTTTTTATTATTATAGAAAATGTTACATACGTCATTTAGACAATACAATAGTAAATCTGCGTTCACCAGAATTACATTAGAGATTTTTTCATGGGTTTACGTTGCGAGCTTCTCTGTGTATAAAATCAACAAAGCTAACAACAAGGTAACGCAAAAAGAGGATTATATTACTGGCAAAATTCACTTAGCGCCATTTAGTCCCAAAGTAACACACATGTGTTATGGGTACTCGACAACTGATATGTACATACTATTCAGACGCCAGATGGGAATCGAACCCGCGATCTTCGAAAGTGCATCGAAGTGTGTTAGCCACTACGCCACAAAGGTCGTCAAAATTTTACCATAATATCTGTCTGTTATAAGCGCAGTAATTTCCCAATCACATTTATTGTACAAATATCAAAGTACATAATTATGTTTAATTCGAAATATTATTTTATATGATAATTATAATTACTGAAGTTAAAAGGTAGATAATTTGTAACTTGTCGTAATTTGTTATTAGTGAATTGCATAAAAATACAGTTCAATTGGAAATATGACTCCTAAAAAACATGACTCCTTTTTTTAATTAAACTAATTGACGGAAGCAACGCTGTTTTACGTCGTCGGCCGGTCTGTATCATTTTGGCGTTCATCCAGCTATTAGGGAACATACAAATCACAGAAAACACAAATATACCATAAAGGACAGCGGCGTGTTCGCGGTGCCCCTATTACCGGTAACATTTAAAGGCGACGGTAATTGCTACTATTATGTGCGCCGTCAGTCGTCTCAGCAATAAAAAATAAATAGTATAGAATTCTTATTTTTTTACCTTTTATCAGACTACCGTCATATTTTTCGTTCAGAAATTGACCGACTTAAAATGTATTGTATTTTTTTAAATATATAAAATATAAATGTGTTAAACGTTTTTCTTCCAAAAATTACATACCTGTAGTGTTGGTGATTTAGTCTATGGTTCGTTTGAATCATACTATGGACGCTTTATCAGTCTTTACCCAACATTATATTAATTATGAATGGATATAGAAAAACGAAACAAAAGAATTTCTAGTAGATGCACTATACTGGCAAGTATTGAAGATAGTAAAAGAGAAACCCATATATAGAAAAGAAGTACCATACGTCACAAAATACAACTATACATATAACTAATATAAAACTAATGGTGTTTGCGGTTGTCGTTTATATGGTGGGCGCGAAGTCTTGGCACTCGGTAAACGACTGCTGTGGCGAGCGATTCCGAGTGAGCTCCGTTGTACTGCAGTGGGTAGCGCCAGCGCCTAACTGTATTAGTTTCGACCAATCGTGATGGCGGGTGGTGTGAACCGATGTGCGCCACACCTACGCTGCCTCGAGTCTAAGTATAGTTGTAAAGATGTCACTGTCAAGACACGAGTGAAGGCGATATGGGTGTATCAGAATGTGGGATACGTGGTGAGCCACTGAGGCACTCAAAGGAACACTATAATGCCTATTGTAAGGAAATCACCTTGAAGATATTCATATGCAAATCATTGAACCATATTTCCTATTTTATTCATAAATATAGCCAAGTTACTTAATATCAAAAATGTTGTGTTTATTTATTTTGGATACCTATTGTTTTGAGTTTCCGCGCCATGTTTGGTTATTACACAGTACATACTCCTACATGACATTGGCAAAATGCACAAATCGTGCCATGCCATTTCCTAAAAGAAGAAGTATATACATTCTACTTTTGTACTCTAGTTGTTTATGTAGGTAGTGTAAAATATGTTTTTTTATCAACTCTGTTGCTAGTTACATTTTAAAAAGTGCGTTGACTCATAGATATACAGATGTGTAATGTGCCACTACATCTGTTTATTTATTATTTTATCGCTGTTGCTGAGAGAAAATAGAAATTTAGCAATAAATCTAGTTGGCTGTTAGTTTCTATCTACCTTCTTTATGCGTTATCCCTCTTCATCAACCTTCCACTTCGAGATCAAATGTGTACTTTGAATAACACATGTTTATTAAATTAAATTTGCCGCGACAAAGTGAAATGCTTCACCGATTGGGGGAGCTGCGCGTGACATAGGTCGGCTCTATTTCATTCGTGGCCCCACACTCGCAGCCACTGCCATTGCAGCACTCCGGGGCACAGGCACAACGAAGACTCATTTCAATAATTATATTAGTAACGACATTTTTAAACCGTTTACACTGCTCCCGATATTAAAGTATATTCTTTAATAATTTATAATTTGCTTTTCGGAACCCACATTTTGGGTTCTTGATTTGGGAGACGAGGTTCCCATTTGTATTACTTCTTGGGACTTCGAGTGGTGGCACCTTCGTGCGTTCGATCTTCTACGCGACATCTTCCCATCGAACGACCTGAGCACCGACGTCTAGCTCTTCGGTTCGATTTCTGTCGTCGCGTAGCCTCCTGCAACGTAACATCAGGGGAGTATTACCTTAGGAAGGGAACACAATCATGGCGTTGAAACCAAACTTTTTAGGAGCGTGTCTTACATTAACAAACGCGACAGCTTCCGAGTATTGTCACAGGGCAGTACGTCCGCGCTTCTCCTTGTGATGCTACAATTTCCTGATATTTCTTTTAAATGCTAGACCAGCAGAGCGCTTGTGTTATGGGACAACTAATAATTTATTTTTGTAATTAAATACATATATACATTAACACCCAGACTCGAGATAAGAATTGAACCCGTGACTCCAGGCTTTCCCCACATGCGAATGTTGTAGCTCCTCGGAGGCTGTCTTTCTATCCGTGCAGGGGCGGAGAAAGAATACTAACCTCTGTGGCCGGGGTCGGCCTGTCGTAAAAGGCGACAAAACAACCCACCTTAGCTACGTGGTAGGGCCTCAAGCCCGTCTGGATGGCGACCATCTTTGATCTTAAGTATGCCGCCATGTGTTGTGTTCCGGCATTAGTGACCCAAGTTCCTGTACCCTTATGGGACAACAGCGTGTTCGCGATGCCACTGGTGTTGCTAACACTTATAGGCGACGGTAACTGCTAAATTCTAAGCGGGCTGTCAGCCTGTCTGCTGTCCTACGCAATAAAAAAAAAAAGGCTGTTTCACGAGTAGGTGTAAATAATTGGTATAGACGAAACTAGACTGGAAATTAAAAATTATCATTCTCAATAATCTGAATATGTAATTAACTAAATGAAGATCTCTCCTTACTACCAATTTCTCATACCCTGTCATACCCAACACAAACAAAGAAGGACATGAACGGAAAGAAAGGATATACTCCATACAGTTTAAGGTACAGTATATCACTTAAAATTTTTTTACTTTTTCGTATGAATAATCTAAAATGTCAAATGTTGCGAACTTTGATATCAGATAAGTGTGGCTGCAGTTGAAACTTCGTTAAAATCGGAATAATGAATAACAAAGAATATAATATAATGATAGAAATTATCGTCAGTTAATAAATCTTATAATTCATTTATATCTTTATGACAATTATAGAAACATTAAAATGTAATAGAAAGATATTAAAAAAGTATTAAATATGTGTTTAATCAATAGTATGGAATTTTTTCCGTAATTATTATTTGTCTTGCATTGATAATAACATTTAACAATTTCTCTTTATTTGTTTTTTTTTTCAAGTCCAAGTCTTAGACTCTGAAGTAACATTATAAAACAGTTTGAGATACAATCGGGACGTAATATATGGAATAAGAAAATGATAAAAAGAGAGAATGATGTATAATCATCATCATCATTTCAGCCGGAAGACGCCCACTGCTGGACAAAGGCCTCCCCCAAAGATCTCCACGATGATCGGTCCTGCGCTGCCCTCATCCAACCTATCCCGGCGATCTTGACCAGATCATCGGTCCATCTTGTGGGGGGCCTACCAACACTGCGTCTTCCGGTACGCGGTCGCCATTCGAGGACTTTTCTGCCCCAACGGCCATCAGTCCTTCGAGCTATGTGCCCAGCCCACTGCCACTTCAGTTTTGCAATCATCCGGGCTATGTCGGTTACTTTGGTTCTCCTGCGAATCTCCTCATTTCTGATTCGATCTCGCAGGGAAACTCCGAGCATAGCCCTCTCCATTGCTCTCTGAGCGACCATGAGCTTTCTCATAAGGCCCATAGTTAGCGACCACGTCTGCGTTCCGTATGTCATCACTGGCAACACACATTGGTTAAAAACCTTCGTCTTGAGACACTGCGGTATTTGGGACGAAAAGATTTTACGGAACTTCCCGAACGCTGCCCATCCGAGTTGGATTCGACGAGTGACCTCTTTCGCGAAATTGGACCTGCCTAACTGGATCGTTTGACCCAAGTAGACGTATTCGTCAACAATTTCGAAAGTACAGTTCCCAACTGTTACGGGGGTAGGTGCGACATGGACATTAGACATGATCTTCGTCTTGTCCATGTTCATTTTGAGACCTACTCCTTGGGAAGCTGTATTGAGGCCATCAAGCATATGGCTTAAGTCTTCCATGGTTTCAGCCATGATTACGATATCATCTGCGAATCTAAGGTGAGTGATGTACTCACCGTTAATGTTGATGCCCAGTCCGTTCCAGTCCAGAAGCTTGAAGACATCTTCCAACGCAGCAGTGAACAGCATCGGCGATATGACATCGCCTTGTCTGACTCCCCGCTGCAGTCGGATAGGCTTCGAGTTCTGATCCTGGAGACGGACTGACATGGTGGCGTTTTCATACAAACACTTCAACGCTTTGATGTATCGATAATCAATGTGGCACCTCTGGAGAGACTGAAGCACCGCCCAGGTCTCGATCGAATCAAAGGCTTTCTCATAGTCCACGAACGCCAAGCATAGTGGCTGGTTATACTCCTCCGTCTTCTGTATAACCTGCCGCAGCGTATGTATGTGGTCTATGGTGCTAAAACCTTTTCGGAATCCGGCTTGTTCGGGAGGCTGGAAGTCGTCAAATCTGCGCGCGAGACGATTCGTGATGACCCTTGAAAACAGCTTGTAAACATGGCTCAGAAGTGATATCGGTCTAAAGTTCTTCAAAAGGGTTTTGTCGCCCTTTTTGAAGAACAGCACCACTATACTTCCGTGCCAGGCCTGCGGCGTTTTGCCATCGAGGATGACGGAATTAAATAGCTTCTGGAGGATTTTAAGCACAGGAGTACCACCAGCTCTCAGAAGCTCGGCTGTAATTCCATCATCACCCGGCGCCTTGTTGTTTTTAAGCTGTTTAAGGGCCACACTAATCTCGTACAGACTGACGTCTGGGATATCTACGGTGTAGTGTCGGGTTAATTTGGCTCTTGGGTCTTTAGCCTTGTTGTTAACAGGTGCCCGTGTGGTCGTGTATAGCTGTCCGTAGAACTTCTCGACTTCCCTCAAAAGTTCGGGTTTAGACGAAACGACCCTGCCGTCGTCGGTCTTCAGCTTCGTCAGTTGGCTCTGCCCAATAGACAATTCTCGTGCGAATACTTTAGAGCCCTTGTTACGCTCTATAGCCGCCTTTACACAGTCTGTGTTATGGCGGCGGATATCGCGAGTCAAGGACTTGGAGATCTGTCTATTTAGCTGCCTATACTGGGAAGCATCGTCCGGGGACTGAAGGGTCATTTGACGTCTCACATCCATCAATTTGAGAGTAGAATCTGAGATTTTTCCGGTTCTTTTTGAACGGCTGGCCTTGAAGAATTTAGACCCGGCCGTTTGAACAGCTTCCACGAACCTGTTATTATACTCGTCCACGTCAACGCAGTCACCGAGGCATTCGAAGCGGTTTTGCAATTCGAGTTGAAAGTTTACCGGGTTTTGGATCTGTATGGGTGCAGGTCGGAGCGTAGACTTCACCAGTCGAGACCTCTCCAATTTTGGATTGATATTCAATGTGCCTCTTACTAAGCGGTGATCACTCCCAGTTTTCACCGAATTGATCACAGAGACATCATTGAATATCTGTCTTTTGGTCGACATAATGAAGTCAATCTCATTTTTGGTGGCACCATCGGGACTAATCCAAGTCCATTTGCGTTGTTCTGGCTTCATGAAGAAGGAGTTCATCATATACAGGTCCTCCTTCTCCATGAAGTCGGCCAGCATCTGGCCTCGGGTGTTCCGATTTCCGAACCCAAATTGCCCCACTCTCAACTCATCGCCGCTACGTTTCCCCAACTTTGCGTTGAAGTCTCCCATGACAACGTTAAAGTGGGTTTTAGAAGTGTGGATGGCTGTTGAGATGTCCTCATACATGGCTTCCACCTCTTCGTCAGGATGTGTCGAAGTCGGAGCGTAAACCTGAATGACCTTCAACGAATACCGTTTGGTAATTTTGAGTATTAGGTACGCTACCCTAGTCGAAACACTCCCCACCTCAGTAACGTTGTTCACAAGAGACTTGTGAACGAGAAACCCGACACCACCTTGGGACAGTTGGTCGCCCTCCCGGAAGTAGAGCAGATTTCCGGAATTTAGGATTATTGAGTCCTCTCCCTGTCTTCGGACTTCAGATAACCCCACAACATCCCATCGCAGTCTGCTCAAAACTTCCTCCAGTTCCTCCAACTTCTCGTTGGTCCGCAGTGTCTTGACATTGTATGTTGCCAGGGCCAAAGGTCGTCGTTCTTGGTAGCGAATCCGAACCCGGGGATTCTTCGCACCCCCTGCCCCGTCGCTTATGTGGCTGCTACCGTGACCACCACGAACGGGGCCGCCGGGGACTAGGGGCCGGGGCCTGTGTGTATCTGTCATTTTAGGGGGGGGTTTTGCCATAATCGCCACGCTTGGCAGGCGGGTTGGCGATCGCAGTATTCGCAGTTGGTGATGCTCTCACGGAAAGATGCTGCTGCCCATCCTCCGTTCTTTCTATCCCTTAGTCGTCTCTTACGACACCCAAGGGAGGAGATGGGGTGGTGCTATTCTGGTGCGACACCACACACTACATGAAAGAATGATGTATAATGTCAGATCATAAAGTATCTCACCTAGAAGGAACACACATTATATCTGCTATGCTTCTCTAATCGGCGGGTTATACATACATGATCTGGGTATGCAGAATTCCTTACCAAGTTTATATTTTCAGGCTGCGAAAAAATCTGCCTAAGGGAAGCATCGTGGAAATCAAGTTCGTAACAGACGTTATGGGCGCTATGGTTACCCAACCACACGTACGTACACCCGTACGAGCATGATACTTGACCACGGACCCATGAGAAACCAAGTATGATATGCAGGGTCGTCTTTAGCCGGGGGTCCAAGGGGTGCGAGTGCACCCGGGCGCAGTCCTAGTGGCGCCTGCAAGACGAGCGCTAGAAATTTCGATATTTCATTAAACTCTTAACTCATTCAATATGAACATCATTGCACCGTTTTGTACATTTTGTTACGTAAAATGCATGCATAAAATAAAACTATAGGTACGAATATTAAATTATTTCATTAAAATTATATTGCTTTTTTTGGTTGACAAGAGCGGGGAGGCTGACCACTCCGCACTCCGGCGCAAAATATGCTTAAGATGGCGCTGATGATATGTTATCATTTAACATATTATATCAGTAACATATTATAACCTACCACTTCTTCGTTTAGATATTTTAATCCCCAATCAGTCCTTATTCGAAGTCGAAATGTCTGTAAAGCATTGGCTACACTTTTTGCATTGTATTGGAAACATACAATTTTGTAAGCACTTTATGTAATCACGCGGCCTTCATACCTCCCCTACGAACGCACGCATGAGGGCTGCCAGTAAAAATAAAGCTGCCAATTTAATAACTCGTGTTATTGGAACTGAAATTTAAGTTAGTGTTTTACTTCTTCGGATCACAATACGGCGCGTAACTTACCGAAGATTTAGTAAAAGTGACGAGTCAAGGACTTCTTTGAGTTGGATAGTAGGCAACAGTTATCCCTCTGGAATTTTTTTCTAAACTTTGAACGTCTACATCTATTTTACTGTATGGTACCGACAGAAAAACAGAGCGCAATGGTATAGGTTGTGTGGCAACAATAAAAGTGTATAGTTAGTATATATATATATATATATATATATATATATATATATATATATATATATATATATATATATATATATATATATATATATATATATATATATATATATATATATATATATATATATATATATATATATAACTTAGTATTGATGTATATTTTGCTTATTCTTTTAGGATATTAAAGATACACAGATCAAAATGTTATTCATAAAAACTAGAAACTTCTTAAGGATCTTTTTATAGGTTACATTGTGAACCGTGGTGTATGTATATGGACACAAACAGGAGGTCAAAATCTAAACCCGTGACGTATATTCGTAATCTTCGAAGAGGCTCACCGTGACACAAAGGATGGACTGGCGTCGGCTTGATATTGCCCAAGCTACCTGACCGTCTGCCCAGATACTAGGCGCATTATATTACACGCAGCATTATATTACACGCAGCAGGGATTTTCTACAAAAACTGTGACCACTATTCACAATTATGAAGAAATAAATACACAACTCTTACACGTGACATCCCTAGCTACCCTCCTTCGCAATTAAGCCACCCCAATCCGGCCCCTGCCCTTGCCCGTCGACCCCTAGATAACAATCTAAATGATACTATCAATCAGATTACTGCCTACTATAGATATGTGCAGGGGCGGAGAAAGAATATTGACCTCTGCCGCCGTGGTCGGTCTGTCGTAAAAGACGACAAAACAACCCACCCTAACTATGTGGTAGGGCCCCAAGCTCGTCTGGATGGCGACCGCCTTTAGCTTTAAGTATGCAGCCATAATAACTTAGTGTTGTATTCCGGCACTAGTGACACAAGTTCCTGTACCCTTATGGGACAGCAGCGTATTCGCGATGCTACTGGCGTTGCAAACACTCATAGGCGACGGTAACTAACTAAATCTAAGTAGGTTGTCAGCCTTTATACTGTCCTAAAGCAGTAAAAAAATGTCCCCTGGGATGGCCGAATACTATTGATTTGGAATAAACACACTTTTTTAATATCGTAAAGATTACAAAGAAAGCTATTTGGTATTTATTTTTTATTTTTATTGCGTAGGATAGCAGGCAGGCTGACAGCCCGCTTAGAATTTAGCAGTTACCATCGCCTATAGGTGTTTGCAACGCCAGTGGCATCGCAAACACGCTGCTGTCCCATAGAGTACAGGAACTTGGGTCACTAATGCCGGAACACAACACAAGGTTATTATGGCGGCATATTTAAGACCAAAGGTGGTCGCCATCCAGACGGGCTTGAGGCCCTACCACGTAGCTAGGTTGGGTTGTTTTGTCGCCTTTTACGACAGGCCGACCCCGGCCACAGAGGTTAGTATATATTCTTTCTCCGCCCCTGTACGGATAGAAAGCGAGAAAGCTTATGTTTACAGGCTTAGATGTGTAATTATTCTAAGGTTACAGGCGTACTTTTATTGTTCCGGTTGAGAAAAATCGTGACATTGCTAAGATGTAGCTCGAGCCGGTGACCTATTATACCGTGAACGCGAGCTTTTACATTCTGAGGGAAGAACTCCCGGGGGCAGTTGAAACTCCCGGATTCTTTCCACAATAGGTATGCTACGAAATAGGTTCATACTCATTAACTAGTAATTTTAACTTGCCTCTAGAACAAGGAGTTTCCTAAATTTATCGACAAGTCTGGTAATGACAGATATGTTATCTTTTATTACTTGAATCTTTCACCATTCGAGTCATTTATTTTTAAAGAGGGTTAATTGATCGAAACTTTGTTGTTAGTAAATAATGTAAATTTTTGAAAGGTATTCACG
The DNA here is from genome assembly GCA_963693495.1 of Malacosoma neustria. Classification (NCBI taxonomy): domain Eukaryota; kingdom Metazoa; phylum Arthropoda; class Insecta; order Lepidoptera; family Lasiocampidae; genus Malacosoma; species Malacosoma neustria. The sequence continues at coordinate 2,364,627 of OY856389.1, forward strand.
TCACTTCAAGTGGAAGATACGCGGTGGTAAACCTAATCAGCAAATGCTGCGTTGGGGCTAATTTAGGACACGAAGACGTAAAATATTATATAAGTTGCTATTAAAATATTATAATGTTGGTCCCTTCCATAAAGGGTAGTTGAAATCGCGCCTCCTGATTATTGTTATCTACCCGCACTTTCGGTGAGGTGAATGGTCAAAGCGAGCTTAGTACGAGGGTAGAATCGCGTGAGCTTCTAAACGTGCAAGACGGTCGACCTCCCTAAAGACCACTCTTTGCGCCGTAAACAATTGGCTTCAGTTACTCCGTACTAACTCTCATTGTTGCCATAAGATTGTGTGTTCAGTGTCTAGTTTGTGACATTTAGCTGGTGCCGTGCAACAGTTCCTCCGCGAGCGGACCTGGATTGAACCGGGAAAGGGTGGAATCAAGGCCAGTGCGAATTTCTGTGCCCACTGCAAGGCATCGCATTTCTCTAACCACCGCTCCTCTCCGTCATACAGTCCTCTGCTCTCGAGCTATCCCCTCATCATCTTGTACGGCGCACTCTCGGTCCGTGACCGGCATCGTATTTACATAGAAGGTCCTAAATAAATGTATTTCAAATGTTTCTTCTTTAAAAAAACTTACATTTATTTATAGAAACAATACACGCAATTTGAGGTGCGAACCTTTTTTCATTGCCTGAGGTAAACTTTATCCAAAGCTTCGTACGAAGGGAAGCAGATGCTGTATGTGAGGTCCTCCAACCAGCTGCTACGACTACTCGACTAGCTAATAAAAGTGCTGGATGGTTGCGGCCACAGAACATATAATAATAGTACTATTTTCTGTGGTGGTCCCATTCACAATACAAGGACCGCCGTTCTTAAGAACACGTAAGGGGCCCCAAAGGGATTGCTCCGCTTTCAAGTTCATGGGCAGCTAAATTCACTCCGTTCCATTTCCCAGGCTTTAAAAAGTATACCAAACTGACGCATACAGGCTTTCATTTTATAGTATTTCTTTGGTTTATTAAAGTATAACCGGATAAAGAAGGTAAATTATTTTTCGCGACGGTCTTATCATTAGGTAGCTGTAAGACTGCTCGGTATATCGTATCGTGTCTTGTCGTCAGCCAGTCATTGTTCACAGCTGGATGCAGGCCTCCCTAAATTAGCGCCACAAATTTCGGTCCCATGCCTTTCCTATCCACCTAGCCCGGATCAGCAATCTCCTTCTTGCTACAGATGTGAGCGTGACCGGCCCGGTAACCCACTGAGTGATTTGAAACTTGTGACCTTACATTTTCATCTAAAGAGGATTTAATTGCTAGAAATGTTTATTATTTAAAATTGTGAATCTGTGGACACGTTACGAAAGTGGGGCGGTATTGTTTATGTTTATAGAAATTGTTCCACGAATCGATGGAAGGTCGTGTACTATTTTCTCGGAACTTATCGACAGTGCTGCCAAACGCCTGATGTGACCTACACTTGCAACGTATACCTATTGTATTAAAATATGTGATAGAATATTAAAAACATCTTCCAATCATTTAAACACGGTTGTCAATTTTTTTATTGCTTTGAAACAGTAGACCGGTTTATATAATAGTAAGCGTTGCCTATGGATTTATGCGACGCCTGGAGCAAAACTATCACGCTTCCGTCTATGTAGCAAAATTGGAACGTGAGTCACTTTATACACATAACTTGAAACACAATACAAGGTTATTATAACGGCATGTTTGGAGATCAGGGGTGATTGCCATCCAAACGGGCTTAGTCCTAATTAGTGCTACCTAGCTAGAGATGTTTTGTCGCCTTTTACGACACGCATCCCCCGGCCGCAGGGGTCCGTATTCTTACTTCGCCCCTTCATGGAGAGAATTTTCAGAAATTTCAATTCTCTGTATCGTAGAGCCTTGCTCAGAACACATTAATGGACAATCCAGACCAGAAATATTTGTAGTACATATTCAATGTTAGGTACAATACTACTTGTAAGTGCGTTACAATTCAAAATTCCTACTAACGTCTTTAAAGAAACAACGAGAACTTATTCAAGGTCTTAATACAAATATTTTGACCGCCGTGGGTTTGAAGCCCGACATTAGATTGATGACCTTGATACTTGCTGCTCTTGTGCCAAGACGTACAAAGATGTATGAAATAATATTGGACATCTTTGATTTATAATGGTGTAATTACCCTGAAAGGAAAATCCTGGGTCACGGCCTCGTTCTTATTACTAAGCACAGCTTCTAATCGAAGTTGACTTCGGCCTCTTACCCGTATAGTCATAAAATAATATTATCACTTAAATATCTTTAAAAATAGCGGGTAAGATCAAAAATTCCCATTCTTTAATTGTTCTGAATTTGGTATCCTATAAATATTAGCGAAAAACAGACCATTTTGGAAATTTTTACTGAAACCGATAGTAAATAAAGTAGTAAAGTGGACACGTAAAATGTTTTATAATATCTCAAAATATTTAACTGTTTTGTTTAGATGTCATACAAGACTTTTTTGAATTTTATGAGGAGATTTCTTACAAACATAGACTACTACTGCCATCTATTGTTCAATAGCTAAATTATTGAATGTTTATATAGAAGAATTTCGCATGCTTAATCATAAACTGACCTAACTCAAAAAACCTGTTTTTTGGGAAATCGCAAAAAACGTTTTGTCATTTACTACTTATCCCATATATTGACTTATAACTAAATAGCAGTAACTCAGTGTGGGAAAGAGATATCAAAATAAATCTTAGTTTGGCCGATAGAGGGCGTCGATACAATGCTGCCCGTTATATTATCTCACTTTAGACCTAAATCGTAATTGGTCAGTTTATGATTAAGCATGCGATTTAAGATGTAAAATTTGTAAACTTCTGAGTTCTGATGAAAACTAACAATTGCAATACTTTTTATCTATTATTAGGATAATTACATTAGGACTTTTAAGGGGGTCATTAAATTTTTTCGTCCAAGAACACTAAACACCATAAAAATTTATAAACATTACTATTTCTTTACTTACACCATATGGTACACCGAGCGAATTTTCAATAAACTCTCATAATGTAAAATAGAATTAATAATCGTAGCATACTGTGCACACTGAGCATATTTTATTATGCCCAGTGTGCACAATTTAATAAGCTTGATAGTGCATAATTTAAAAATAATTGATGCACACACAAAAAAGTTATTTTAATCTCATGAATAGGATATTCACCTTACATCAACACGTCTCAATATGCATTAAGCAAATAATTAAAGTATATTACTAATCGTCACTAAATGACTTTGTAGCTAAGTTTGTTTTTAAAAAGCAACGAGTTATCGTTTATGCACATGCTTTTGTGTTGCCCTTAACATCCAGATTCCCAGGATTTTGTTACAGCTCCCAATGAAATATTTAGGTTAAATAGTTCAACAAAAATAAAAAAAGCTAAGAAAACTAGTTTGTTACATTAAAAAACTTTTTTATCTCTCTCGTTCGTTATTCGTTTTCGGTTGATTATGATAATAAAAAAAAAATATTTTACAATTTTAAAGTTGCAACTATTAGTTGTCTATGGAAAAAATTATTTGACGTGACGGTTTGACGGATATTTTTACTTTCCAGCTTGCTGACAGAAAGGCTAAAAGTGTTCTTTTACAAGCGTACGCCATTGCTGGCGTATGGTAGTTTATTTTGTTGAACGAAAAATCGTAAACCATCCAATATGGTGAGTATTTAATAACATGCAAGTATGAAGAAAAGTGTTGTGATATAATCGTGCTATCCTTTTGCAATGATATTTTGTTAGTTCACGTTGTAAAATCTTGGGTAAACGTTATTCCATTCACGACCTTCCTTTGTCGGATGACGTTTTCAGTGCGGTGATTTTACTAAGTTGTGTTAAAACCGTATTATATCATAGTCAAAATAATATAATCCTTTAATAAACTGAAGTATAAACCTATGAAATGAAACGTGCGTATGACAAGTGGTTGAAGTACGGAACATCTGTGTTGTGTTTTGATATGTCATCTAAAAGCTGTTTTTCGTTTCGTGCAGGTGAATTTCACAGTGGACGAGATCCGAGTGATGATGGACAAAAAGCGGAATATCCGCAACATGTCTGTCATCGCTCACGTCGACCACGGCAAGTCCACATTAACAGACTCGCTGGTGTCAAAGGCCGGTATCATTGCAAACGCCCGCGCCGGCGAGACACGTTTCACCGACACCAGGAAAGATGAACAAGACAGATGCATCACTATCAAGTCCACGTAAGTTCATTTAGTTTATTGGCACTCATAGGTCTTTGACCCTTCATAAGGGCTTTAGATTTTTTTTTACCCTTTTCCACTAGTTCGTCAGAAGTTTTATTTTAGATAAATGTCACAATGATTTTTTTTTATATATTGCAACAAAGATTCCGTACTTGTGAAATTGTAACTGAATTGATGATAAGCATAAAACCAAATTTAAATACATCACGATGAAAGTTGAAAAACTGATATCCTTTATCTTTAGCGATTGCGAATATGTTATGAAATATACTAAACAAACAAACTTTCAATAAGCAAGTTGAGGGCCAATATTATCTTGAGTAGAATCAAAGCCTTGTGTAGAGATTCTATATACATTTTTGACAATTAGAGTAAAATCAAATTTACTAATTTGTATTATTGGCCTTCAACTTGCTTATCATTGCAAGTTTCTTTGTTTGTTCAGTATATTTCATAACATATTCACAATCGCTAGATAAAGGATATCAGTTTTTCAACTTTCATCGTGATGTATTTAATTAAATTTGGTTTTAAGCTTATCATTAAAGTGGATCTAGTAATACAGGCTATATATCTCAATGGTAATCTTTATCTATACAGCGGCGGATTAAGAATACTGACCTCTGCGGGTTGGCCTGTCATAAAAGGCAACTAAACAACCCTAGTTATGTGGTACGGTCCCAAGCCCATTTGGATGGCAACCAACCCTGGTGTATAAGTATGCCGCCATAACCTTGTATCACGATCTGGCATTTGTGACCCAGGTTCATTTACACAGCAGTGTGTTCATGATGCCTCTAGTGTCAAACATCCGTAGGTAACTGCTTTCTATTAAGTGGGTTGTCAGCTTATCTGGTGTACCTCTGCAATAAATAAATATATATTTGAGATTTGTTTTTTTTTTAATAGAATTGAGAGTAGGTTTTTTTGAATTTCATAAATATATAATTGACAAGTTGAATATTACAAATGCTAGAGAAATAGTTATGAATTCCTCTGTGCATATTGTAATATTGTGCAATATTACACAATAAAAATCAATACTGCTGCACATGCACTTTAGCACTGAGTCTAGACTTAGTGTGGTTACCTAATCCAACATTCTTGTATTTGTTACCTTGTTTTTTTTAGCAATAATGTCAGTTTTAGGATGCATATTCATAAATAATAGAAAATTTTGGCACTTTATATTAATGCCACTACAGCTACAGTATTCTCTCTCTCAGTACTGTTTTTAAATCTTTAGAAGAGAAAAAAATATGGCTTTAGAAATATGGATTTAGATTTAGTCATGTTATTAGTAACTGCAAAAGAAGAAAATTGCAACAAAATTAATCATTCAAAAGGATAATTCTAGTTTTGTACAAGCCTCTGGTTCACTGTTAAGTAATCACAGGACAAATTCCTATTCCATCTTTTATATTTGAACACTAATATAACCTTACCTTTGATCTTGAAGGAAAAAAAAACGGTTTTCTGGTAGCACACACATTGTGCATGTTGCGGGTTCTTGAAATTGATCATCAGCCGTAACTCCACATCTTATTATCCTAAATTTTTTTTACTTTTATTTTTTTGTAAATGGTGTTAAATTTATAATTTTTCTTGCATAAGGTCAACAGAAACATAAATCTCTAATTGAGTCAGAAAAATACCAGTGTCTTGATTTTATTAACTTTTTTCTGTTTATTACATAACAATGGTTAAACATTAAGATAGTTTTGAAGCACCCAAAATAAATTTGAAGTTAATATAGGCTTATAAGGCTTCTTAATATATAGGCTCTTTATAATGTTGTAAACTTACCATGTCACCAGTTAAAGGTTAAAACTATACTACTAACTATATTTAACAAATATAATAATGTTACATGATGATTGTTCTTACCATTTGAAGCTGATTATCCATTGAAGATTATCAGAACGGCCATCTGATGAATCCATCCATCCATCTATCTTAACTATATCAGTCTGAACAACTAGCTCTAATTAATCCACACCTCCCCAGTGCCATATCCATGTTCTTTGAACTTGAGGAGAAGGATATGGTTTTCATTACAAACCCCGACCAGCGTGAGAAGAATGAGAAGGGTTTCTTGATCAACCTGATTGACTCACCTGGGCACGTTGACTTCTCATCTGAGGTTACTGCCGCGTTGCGTGTCACTGATGGAGCCCTCGTCGTTGTGGACTGTGTTTCTGGTAAGGCATTTGGCATATTTTAAATGTTGTAGTTGAAAAAAAAGTACACAAAAGCTTCTATTCTGATATCAACTATATTACTAAATACATTTATATTAGTACAGATCAAAATGAAGCAGAGAAAATAACCAGCGAGGATGCTGTCCTAAAAATTTTTTATTACTGACAGTCCACTTAAGGGGTTACATGGGTTTACACCAGGAAAATAATTGTATATGTATATTTTCAACATTTTTTTATATAAAAGTTGGAATTTTTATTCAAAGTTTTTATAACATTTAAGATACATATTATGTATCTTTATAAACCATAAATGCCAATGGGCTCACTACCTGGGATGCTGAAGACCGTGCGAAGTGGAGAAGAAATAGTCGGAAAGCGGACCCCAGGCGCCGAAGTGAGAGTGGGCTGCAACCGGGATTCAACGCAAAGTTGATGATGATTTATCTTTATAAACATTTTCTGGAATTTTTGTTGAGAAATATCTAAAAGTAAGCCATTGTTAGCGACGTCATATCCTGTGACCGCTCTGAAAAAAATTGACAGCGGAACTCATGATAGAAGTGAAAACCTTGAAAAATGTAAACTTCAATATAGTTTTTGGAATTATGTAAGTCAGGATTCAAATGTGGGACCCAACCTATGCTACAATCCGCTTGAAATTTTGGGGTGTAATTATTAAAGTGTTGGAGTTAACTAAAGTTTACAAATTTCAAAATTCTATTAAATTTTCCCATAGTAGGTAGATTCTTTATAAAGAAAAAAATAACTATTTTATTGTCATAAAATCGCAATTCAAATAGATATACAATAAGTAATGTAATCTGTTAAATACTCACAAAACCCTAGGAACACATAGCACATGAAGCAGTCTTGACAGTTGCTTTTTCCAGACTGGTTTTTGGTCAACTACCTACAGTTTAGTACATAACATGCCTTTCCCCGAAGATAGCTGACACAATCACTTTTTAAACTAATATTCTTATACAAGTTCATAATCACTAATTTTATTCTTGTTCTTATAGCACTTTACTTATTTAATTATTTATTATATTTTTATTACTATAGTTACATATTATATAATGTAGATGTATAATTTTGAAATATTGTATTATATTATTCTTCATCAACTTCAGAATCCTCATATGATTCTGAGCTAGATTGTCTTTCGGTCCGTAATTTCTTTGGGGTAGATGCTGGCGGTGAAATTGACAAAGTTCTTTTGTTTCTGAATCCTTCTTCAGATTGAGATGGTAACACCACATCTTGTGGTCCTCTAACTCCAATGATTTCCGGCCATTTCCGTGGGGAAGGGATAGTGATTTCTCCTTCACTATCCTCATCACTTATTGTTAACTGTAAATCCCTTCCTTCTTTCGATTGCAGTTTTTTACTTTCCTCTGCAGGCCCATGTATCTGGTTTATGTGTCTTAATAATAATCGGCCATTCCACCGCACCAAGTACCTACAGACTCCAACTCTCTTCTCTACAATACCTCTGAGCCATCGAGGCCCTTTCGCATAGTTACGAACATATACCCATTGACCAACCTTAAATGTCCTTATTTTAAGTGTACTATTGTCGTCTTTTGCATGAATTTCTTCTTTATCTCTAAAAGACAAAGGGTTTAGGTAATCAAATTTAGTACGGAAGCGTCTATTATTAAGAAGCTCTGCTGGTGTTTTTTCATTGATGCTGTTAGGTGTAGATCGTAGTCCATATAACATCTTGGGGAGCCGCTCAGACCATGGTTCTGATGTTAATTTTTTAAGCTTCTTTTTAACAGTTTGTACCATCCGTTCTGCTTGTCCATTTGAAGCTGGATGGTAAGGGGGCACCAGTATCTGTCTAATACCACAGCTTTTCAAATAATTCTTAAACTCTTCAGATATAAAACTTCTACCATTATCACTGACAAGGGAGTCTGGTAAACCTTGTTCAGCAAAAATATCTCGCAATGTTTTTATTAATGTGTTGCTACTGAGGTCATTCACTACTTTAACTTCAGGCCATTTGGAGTATGCATCAATGACAATAAAAAACGTTTTTCCCATAAATGGACCAGCGTAATCTATGTGTAGCCGGGACCATGGTTTATCAGGTTTTAGCCAATGATGTGTCACTGAAACTGGCATATTTCTATTTTCTAAACAATTGCTGCAGTTTTTTATAACATTTTCAATCTGTTTGTCCATTGCAGGCCACCAGAAATAGCTTCTGGCTAATGCTTTTGTTATAACTATGCCATCATGATTTCGATGTAGCTCATTTAAGATATGTTCGCGCATTAGTTCTGGAATAACTACCCTATTGCCCCACAATATACACTTATTGTGTATCGATAACTCCTCTCTTTTTTGCCAGAATATTTTGAAATCTTTTTCCACTTTTGTAGGCCAACCATTTCTAATCCAATACAGTATTCTGCACAGTGTTGTATCCTTTTGTGTGAGTTTAGCAACTTCTACAGCAGTGAACTCCAAGTCTAAGGGTGTTTCCTCTATTAGTAGCACTCCGGAATACTCTTCATCCTTAATTTGCTCCTCCTTACATGGCCAACGGCTTAATGCATCTGCGTTTCCAAGTTTTTTACCTTCCACATACTGTATCTCATAATCATATGAGTTTAATAATAATGCCCATCTCAACATTCTTGGTGAGATAATGGTAGGAATAGGCTTACCTGGACCAAATATGCCCAGCAGGGGTCTATGATCAGTGTTTATGTATACCTTACGTCCACTTATGTATTGATGGAATTTCTTTAACCCAAATATGATGGCTGCTGCTTCTTTGTCTATTTGGGCATAGTTGCGTTCATGTGAATTCATCGTTCTGGATGCAAACATTATCGGTTTTTTAGTACCGTCATCCATCTTGTGTTCCAGAACTGCCCCTAATCCATATTGAGAGGCATCGCAAGACATTATCAACTTCCTGCGAGCATCATAATGCACTAGTGTATCATTGCTTGCTAACATAGATTTTAACATTTCAAAAGCAGACTGATGTGACCTGTTCCATTCCCATTTAGCATTCTTGTCTAATAATCTGTATAATGGTTCAGCTATAGTTGCTTTCTTTGGCAAAAAACGATCATAGAAATTGAGAAGCCCTAAAAATGCTTGTAACTCCTTTATATTCCTTGGTGGTAAAGATTTTTCAATAGAGTCAATTTTGTCTTTAGAGGGGTGTATTCCAGATTCATCTATTAAATAACCGAGAAATTGGACTCTGGGGACTGCAAATATACATTTTTCTTTGTTTACTTTTAACCCAGCTCTATGCAACCTCTGTAATACTGATTCTAACCTAATATTGTGCTCCTCAACATCTGTCCCGCAGACAACTATGTCATCCAACATAACAGAAATTCCTCTGACCCCTGCCAGTAGTGACGTCATCAGCCTTTGAAAAATACCAGGACAAGCCTTAACACCAAAAGGTAGCCTTTTCATTTTATACAAACCTTTTGGTGTATTTAATGTTAAAAGCTCAGATGTCTCATCATCAACCAGTACTTGTGTATATGCCTGTTCTAAATCTATTTTTGAGAATATTACCCCCCCTTGCAGTTCAACAAAAGCTTCATTAAGCGTAGGCAAAGGGTAGGTATCCGTATTAGTGACTGCATTCACAGTGGATCTGTAATCACCGCATAGCCGAACATTGCCATTTGTTTTTAAAACAGGTACTATCGGGGTAGCCCACTTGGAATGTGTTGTAGGCTCAATTACTCCTTCTTTAACTAGCCTATCAATCTCCTTAAAAACTCTTTCCCTTATAGCAAATGGTATTGGTCTACATTTCAGAAATTTAGGTACAGACCCTTTATTTGGTGTAATATTCACTACTGGTCCCTTGTATTTTCCCAAACCAGAATCGAAAATGTATTTATACTTATTAATTAATTGTGAAACTTGAGTTCTAACACTTGCAGTAATTTTTAAATTATTCAGCCCTTGTATCATAATACCTAATTCAGAAAACCAATTTCTGCCAATTAAACTCGAACCATTACCTTTAGCAATGAGAATTTTCAAATTTTTCACTATATTTTTATAGTTCACTTGTACCTTTGATTCACCTAATAATGATAATTTCCCCTCAGTATAGGACTTCAAGCCAATGTTTGTCTTTTTCATATTTGGAAGTGATCTATTCCATATTAATCTAGCTGTGTTTTCACTAATTATTGTATATGGACAACCTGAATCCACCTCCATATTTATCTCTGTACCATTTAAAAGCACTTTAATCTCATAAGGTTTTACTTTATCCTGTCTAATACAATTTACCCCTATCTCATATAGCCCATTACATTCAGAATAACTCTGCTTCCTATTTTGCTTAGATTTTAGTAAACATGCTGCTTCTATGTGACCTTTTTTCCCACAGTAGTTACATTTACTCCAGCGAAAACGACATTCACCACTGTGTTGTTTAGTACACCGCAAACAACTGGACCTATTCTTAGAAAAAGACATTTCCCTACCTGATACTTTATTGATATCCATTGGTGTTGTAAAATCTTGTTCTTGAATCATGGTACTTAGGCCGGGTTGTACTATTATATTGGAGTCTATATTCGCACTTTCATGAGACAGTGCTATATGGCAAGCCTCTTCAAAAGTTAATTGAGTTTGTTGTAGAAGTTTTTTTTGAATATCTTTATCTAAAATTCCACAAACTAACCTATCTCTTAAGGTGCGATTCAAATCTATAAAATTGCAATTTATACTTAACTTACGAAGTTGAGCAATATAGTTTTTCAATAATTCACCTACTTCTTGATTTCTCGTATGAAATTTGTAAGATTCTATGATCTCATTCGGTTTTGGGTGGAAATGGCCGTTTAAAATTTGAATAATAAATGTGAAGGTAACCTCGCTTACCCGCTGAGGTGATATTAAACATATAATCAAATCATATAATTCAGAACCACAAACCGCCAATAAATTAGCTTTTTTCATTGCATCTTCCTTAATATCATTAGCTTCAAGACAGTAACTAAACCTCTCGATGTAATTTTTCCAACAACCGTTAGCAATGTCAAATTCATTAAATTTAACACCCATTATTATTTGTTTTTTAAAATGTAATTATTATGAAATTATTCACTTATTTACGTGTTTTCACTATTTTCACTCGTCGCCACTGTTAAATACTCACAAAACCCTAGGAACACATAGCACATGAAGCAGTCTTGACAGTTGCTTTTTCCAGACTGGTTTTTGGTCAACTACCTACAGTTTAGTACATAACATAATCATTTAAAAATTATTATTTTGTGTGAAACCACCAACACACCGTTCTGAAAGCTCTTTCTTACTATTCATATCGTCGTGATCGTAGAATAACGTCGGATTTGAAAAAAATCCAAAATTCGGTTTTTACCATATTTGGATACTACATTGTCTAAATATTATTGCTACATTAAAAAAAATTACATGTATTTTAGTTTTCAAATTAAGCAGTTGGTAAAGTGACGGATATGACAGATTCTCATAGTAAAATGACGCTTGTGTATTTTTAAAATGGCTGTCCTGTAAAGTTTAATATATGTCAGATCCGTCACTATTCTACGACTACGCGATATATCGGTTTCATAGCTGATAAAACATCCCTTGGTAATGGAGTGCTGCTGCCAAGTGCACCAGGAGTCTGGACCTTTTGGACATCTATTGTGCCGAGGTTTTTTGTCTGTAGAGCTGTAATGAAAATAAGTCGCCCATATACGTATTACGCGTATGTTGCGTCCCCTTCATTTTCTCCACCGATTCACGATTCCTTCTTATAGCTAAGTCTTAATAAACAGTTTATCAATCATTTTACCAGTTTTTTTTTACAAAGAATTTTTCTACAATTTTTTTACCCATGACTTTTTTTCTTAGACTATTTTTCTGAGCAATTCACGTAAACTGGTACCCATCATCTTCTGCACATGTCCAATGCATTTTTTGTTTATAATAAAGTTTTTACCATAAGGTTTGCCTTTGGGAACTGCAATATGTTTTGAGTCACTAATATAATTTTTGTGCCTTAGGCCATGCTTGCTATTAGTGTTGAAACATTTCATTAATAATAATAACATTCTCACCCCATATAATGATACAAAGCCACACTTCTTCCAGGTTCCATCTCCTGAGACAGTTATATCTTTCGTATCTTCGACTCCGTTTTCATAGCACGTTGTTTTCTTTTTTTGCAGCAAAGGAAAAAAGTGTGCAATCGTGATATATTCTTGTATTTTATTAATATGAAAATCGTATGTAGATTGATTTAAAAAAAAAACAGCTTATATCCATTAGACTACAGTATTTCTTACATCTAGCAAGTCCTAACTCCAAAATTCGCATAACAAAAATGAACCTGCCATTTAATTCATACATTTTTACAATTTGTTGACACGATAAAAATATATCTGGGTTCACATTGTTCATACTTTTTACCATTATTTTGGATCAGAGGTCAAAAATGGGACATTGTTTAAATTCCACCTATCTACTTTTTCCTCTCCTTAATTTTTAATAATGTTAGAACACCTAACAAAACAAAGAATGAGAAAAAATCTATAATTGTATATTGAAGAGTATTTTCCATTAGCACATGTTCTATGTCGTCACCTTTTAATTTTTCGCCGACGTGCTCTTGACAGATTCGTCATTAATCTCAGGATTATTTGGATTAAATGATTGCTTCTTTTCCTTGGCCTATCTTTTCGACTGGAATACCCTCCGCTAACCGAGCTCGAAACTTTAGGCATTTTGCAAAACAATTTACAGTTATAACCCCAAATAAATCTCGTGGCACAACACATAATGATCAACTAAAATATTTAAAATTATTTCCCCTTAGAAACTGAAAGAAATTAACGAGAAGAGAAAGACGAGAAAGACGGATAAACAATAGCTGAGCAGCTGCCTCAATAAACCTGCAGGGTGCTTAGCCAACTGGCCTTTTAAGAGTGGTACTTCCCAAGGCTCTATCTCAACTTTTACTCCAATCTACTTCAATGGATTTTTATGCTGCTATCCGCATAGGGGCATTGGAACCTGTTATGTTACTAGTGTATGAACACAACACATAGTTATTATGGTATATTTAGAAAACAGGGGTCTTTGACATCCAGACAGGCTAAGGGTCCTAGCACCTAGGCGGGTTGTATTGTCGCCTTTTAGGACGGGCCGACCCCGGCCGCAGGTGTCCGTATTCTTCTCCATGCATGATGGAGAAAAGTCATATACTTAAGTTCTAATGTGTCACTTTATGTAGGTTTAGTGTTTAATACAAAATTGAAAGTATACTTCCTTATTAGGTGTGTGCGTACAAACCGAGACTGTGCTGCGTCAAGCCATCGCCGAGCGTATTAAGCCCATCCTGTTCATGAACAAGATGGACCGCGCCCTGCTGGAACTTCAGCTGGAGTCTGAAGAGCTCTACCAGACCTTCCAGCGTATTGTTGAAAACGTTAACGTTATTATTGCCACTTACTCCGATGACAGTGGCCCTATGGGTAAGTCAAATATTTTATGGACTTTCAAAATTTTTATGCTATTAAGCACCTGGACTTCTGCATTTTAAAATAAGACTGTTGTGTTGTTCAAAACAAGTATACTACACAAAAATATATGAAAGATAAGTGGGGCATGAGTTAGGGTCAAAAGTAGATTTTGCGACCCGAGAGGAGGCTCTATGGGTGATGGGTGTTTTAATTAATGTGCCACCGCACATACACACAGGCTACCCCGCTGACTAGTTAAAGTAGCAGGGTGGAGAATCCCCTAACCGCGCCGGCTTGAACCGAATCTCTAGACCAGTGATTCTCAACCTTTTTTTTTTGTTGCGGCACATATTTAACGATTTCAAAATTTGGCGGCACAAAAAGAAAAAGATAAAAATTATGAATGAATGAATGAAAACTCTTTATTGCATACAGATACTTAAAACTAACTTAAAATAGGTATACAAAAATATAATGCTGTATGACAATGGGCGGCCTTATCGCTTAAAGCGATCTTATTTACTTACTACATACAACAAAAATTTTAAATATACGAAATAAACTAATATATACTACAATAATAACTAAACGTTTATTAAGGGATTAATTACAAGCTAATAATAAAAATATTTTTAATGCGAAATTTGAGCTTGATGTTTTTTGATAATTTCATTTATATTTGGTCGTAAAAATGACAATGCTACTCTCATATCGTCTTCTACATTTAACAATCTTGATCTTTTTTTAGTTTTAATGTTGGCTAATGCTGAAAATCCGAATTCACACAAATAAGATGTGGAAAATTGTAATAATATGTTTAAAGCTTTTTTGGTTATCATTGGATAATCGCATCTGATGTTAATCCAAAATGAATTAATTGATTCTGCTGAATGTTTTAAAATTAAATCTCGATTATTAGAAAGCAAAATGAGTTCTTCCTCTTCATTCAAAGTTAAGTCAAATACAGAAGTATCCATTGCAAAGCAAATAATAAAATAATTTATTTTTTTGTGGATTTAAATATATATTCATGTTAAAAATATTTTTCTTTTTAAATGAAATAATTTAATAATATTAACATTATTATATATTTGCAAAATTTGGCGGCAGTTTTGAAATTTGGCGGCCACAGTGGTTGAGAATCACTGCTCTAGACGTCCTGTGTGGAACACTCCCATCAAATACATGAAAAATTAAACATACTCTGTTTTCTTTTGATGAATGACTGGTGGAGTTTATGTAAATAAGACCAACTTGAGTTGGTCTGGAAGTTATCCCAGTCGCACTAATCTGTTTTATAAGAATTATTACAAGAAACATCTAATCTGTGTATTAATACCGTAAACAAGGAAATATGTTTGCCACACACGTGCGTCGTGTTATGAGAATCTCGCGCGATGTAGACCAGATAGCGTGAAGGTCACACGATGATTAAGCATTGTTTACCAAATTTACATAAATCATGATTTTCCTATTACTAAAAATCTAAACATGAATCTGTAAGGGAAATAGCTTTTGTAGGAGCTATGTTTGCTAACATGGTGTATCGATGCTGAAATACTTGATATGTTCTAAGTTGATTGGTTATATCAGTTTTCTGTGTTTATTTTTTTTACTAGGCAGCCTAAAATTGGTAATTACCCAATTGGGTTAGGTTATTATTTTTAGAATAAATAAATAATATTGGGACATTTCACAAACACTATCTAGTCCCAAACTAAGTTGCATAGCACTTGTGTTATGGGTACTAGACAATTGATATTACTACATACATTATACTTTTCTTTCGTAAATAAATATATAAACACCCAGACGCTGGACAGGAATCGAACCAGTGACCCCCGCAAGCGTACCGACGTGCGTTAGCCGTTACGCCACAGATGTCGCCAAGGTTTTTAGAACATATTTGTGTATTAGGTGAGGTACGCGTGGACCCCAGCAAGGGTTCCGTGGGCTTCGGTTCCGGCCTTCACGGGTGGGCCTTCACTCTCAAACAGTTCGCCGAGATGTACGCGGACAAGTTCAAGATTGACCTTGTCAAGCTTATGAACAGGTAAGAAACGTAGTTTACAAGAATTTTAATAAAGAGTAGGACAGAGAAAAGAAAGTCATTAGGCCAATACTTTTATACGTCTGTGAAACGTGGCTGCTCTTAAGCAGCAACCGTCATGTCCGTGCCAAAACGGTTAAACTGCAGATGTGTCCCTTTCACTAGTGTGGCCACGTTTTGCGGCAACCGGGCTACTTACGTGGGAAACACATGTCTAACCATGCCGCCTCTAACGGGACCTGGCGGAGAGGCGTAGCGGAAGACTGGTCTTTCACAATTTCAACTTTAAGGTTGAATGCAGAAATAGATTGTCAAGTGTCGTGTTGGTTAGGTTAGATTGTTATCGGTCAAGATCTAAACCCCACGCAATCTGTTAAGTCCGATGACGTAATTGTGTGCATATCAAAAAATTATAAATCTCATTTATAGATTTATAAAATCTAGATTCTATAGAAATTTTGACATCTTGACAGAAATTGTTTTGTGACCTAAGATTAGTAAGGCGTGTCCCAAGGGCTGATTTGAAATTAACTTTCTCAAATTACTTCTTGAATTCAAACTTTTAATTAAATATTTTTTTTACTAAACATATAACCATATAGTTCATTTTTGTTTCTTTTGTCAATGATTTTTTTTTATCAATAAAAACGAGATGTAAACCAATTGAACCTTCCTATGCTTCTCTGAAACGATTAGTAGTAATTTATATTAGTTATTAAATAGATTCTTCTAATTGTGATATTTTTTTAATATGTGTTCTTGGACCCGTCTTGTTGATACTGGATACAGTCATCAATGCTATATTCCAGTGGCAGAAAAAGACGGAAAATATATTCTCAATGTGGATTAGTGGATTGTTTAATATGAACTTTTTACAACGAGAATTGAGATACATCTATTTTTAAATATTTCTATTGATATAATAATGATATACACAGCACTTGGGAAGCAGGTTTGTTTAGGGTTTTCTTGATAAGTTAATCTGATAGTAATCTAAGGTAGTGATAGTTTTGGATAGGGGTATAATTAGGACTTAAAAATTATATACGAAAAGGAATAAGGTCCCCTTATATTTTTCCTATGACGTCATGAAATTAACCCAGATACTTGTAAATTAGACTCTGGGGTGAGAACTTCTTCAACGCCCAAACCAAGAAGTGGGCCAAGCAGAAGGATGCTGACAACAAGCGTTCGTTCTGCATGTACGTGTTGGACCCCATCTACAAAGTGTTTGACGCCATCATGAACTTCCGCAAGGAGGAGATTGATGGGCTTGTCAAGAAACTTGGTATCACCATCAAGCACGAAGACGCTGATAAGGATGGCAAGGCCCTCCTCAAGGTTTGTAATCATGATTATATGCACAAAAATAAACCTTCAGTTTAATGATTCTAAATGATTGGGAAAATGTGGTGTAGAACGCCTTCGGATAAGATGGGGCGGTGATCTGCGAAAAGCGTCTAGTAGGAAATGGATACAACAAGTCAAAGATCGGGATACGTGGCTATCTTGGAGAAGACCTGTCCAGTAGTGGATAAAGAAAGTAGGCTGATATGATCGGAAATAAGTAAACTCGTATTTTACATTTGAGAACTAAAGCGCGACAAACAACAACACTCATTTTTATAGACTTGTGGTGTGATGAAGACTCCTTCACCACACTTGTAAACACTGGACTAAGTGGCCAAATTCCTTATGTCGAAGGTACACACAAAATGAGAATGTATGAAACAAGGCAGCTACCTTGCGCAAACTCTCGCGAAAATAACCCCACTTAAAATGTATTAATGATTTAGTCCCAAGTGTTGCCAGTTACTTTATAATAAGTTTCTGGGTGTCAAAGTGGACTTACAGTATTTATTCTTTCTGGAATTGGTTGTAATCTTTCTGATAGCTTATGATCCCATATATGAGAGATACATTGTGATATTATAAATCCTATTCTGCAGTGTTGTGCACCTCACCTGGAAATGATTTAGACAGGGGTTTATATGTATTTTGATCATGCTAATTTCTTTGTTCTTAAACAGGTTGTGATGCGTAGCTGGCTGCCAGCTGGTGAAGCTCTTCTTCAGATGATTGCCATCCATCTGCCATCACCTGTGGTTGCTCAGAAGTACCGTATGGAGATGTTGTATGAGGGACCTCATGACGATGAAGCTGCTATTGGTATCAAGGTATTATGGATTTCTATTATTCTTTCATTTCTTTGTAGTTGTTTATGGAATTTTTTACCTGCAGTTAACTTTAGTAACAGTGGTGGGGTCTTTGTTATTGGTAGTCTTTTTGGTTTTGGTATTATTTCTGGAAATCTTCCCAAAATGCTGGCTTTCTTTATGGTGTTTAATTACACATACATATAGTTGATATTAACAGATCATGGCAGTATACTATACACAGAACAGTGTCAAACATATTTAATACCAGTCCCAAGTGTTGCCAGTTATTTAAAATAAATTTCTGGGTGTCAAAGTGGACTTACATAGAACTCTTTTTGGAATTGGTTTTAAGTCCTTTTATGATTTAAGATCCTAAATATAAAGATACATATATAAACTTTTAGCATAATATAACAATATCTATATAGCTTTCAGACTTTCTCTAGGATTTGAAAGATTTATGAATAAAAATCATTATTTTCAAAATCTGAAATTGCGCTTTGTTCCTTGTCTCACTATTAACATTTTTCTGTATATTTATGAAACATTTATATGTAGAACTGTGATCCTGAAGCGCCTTTGATGATGTACGTGAGCAAGATGGTGCCCACATCTGACAAGGGTCGTTTCTACGCCTTTGGACGTGTCTTCTCCGGAAAGGTTATCACCGGAATGAAGGGTCGTATCATGGGACCAAATTTCCAGCCTGGCAAGAAAGAGGTAAGTTAATCATTTGTAAATCCAATTATACTCTATGAATAAAATCTATTGGATTAAAATGCCTAAGTTGTACAGTACTCTTTGGGTTATTATTAAGAATTATGTTCATGTAAATATATTAGTAAAGTTAACCCATCTGTCGGCAAATGGTAACTGTCACCTATGAATATTAAGTAACAATAATGCTTAATATGTTGCCAAAATTATATGACTCGAGTCAAAGATCAGGAGAGCAGGCATTGGGCTGGACACTAAGGGTAAAAACTTTTTCCTCATTTCTTACCTGCAAAGCTTCACAAGAAGATAATCAGGGCTATCATGTTAACGCCTGTTCTTAGGTTAATAGTTAGGTCCTGTTGTCATTTTAGTCAAAATATGCAGCCATATTTGAGTTAAATATGAAACAAAATTGCTTCTGGCACACCCGTGCCGCGCTGTAGCGAGTCTGTACCTTTTGGTGCCGATTTGCACTGACAGTGTCGGTGTGCGGACGAAGCAGATTGATTTATCGACTGTGTTTAAACGCTGCATAGGACCTCTATCCTTATGTCCTAGGACTGTATGCTACGGCGCGGACGATACATATATAAAAGTACTGTAATTTTTTTTTTTTATTGACTAAAAGAAAAGGTAGTAAGCAGGTAGGCTGTTCAGAACTAGTCATGTGGGTTGTTTTAACACTCAAGCTCACAAAATGACTTTCTAAAATTAGATAACTTGTTGAGAGTATTTTTCTATTTTTTTAATGCTGTAGGACAGCAAACAGGCTGACTGCCTGCTTAGAATTTAGCAGTTACCGTCGGATATGGGTTTTTGCAACGTTAGTGGCATCGCGAACACGCTGCTATCCCATAAGGGTGCAGGAACTTGGGTTACTAACGCCGGAACACATCACAAAATTATTTATGGCGGTATACTTTTAAGCCCAAATGTGGTCACCATCCAGATTGGTTTGAGGCCGTACTGCGTAGGGTGGGTTGCGACAAAACATTGTCGCCTTTTACGACAGGCCGGCCCTGGCCGCAGAGGTTAGTATTTTTCTCTACCCCAATACATGGATAAAAAATATATTGTTGCCATTCAGGATGTGTATGAGAAGACAATTCAGCGTACCATCCTCATGATGGGTCGTTACGTTGAAGCCATTGAGGATGTGCCCTGTGGAAACATTTGCGGTCTTGTCGGTGTTGATCAGTTCTTGGTCAAGACTGGTACCATCACTACTTTCAAGAATGCGCACAACATGAAGGTAAATTCATAAATATCTTTAAATGTCATTTTATATAATATTTGTCAATGGATATAGGATCGTTTTGGGTAAATTTGATGGAAATAGGCCACGCGGGCTATCTCCCTTACAATGGACAGATCAAATAAGATCTCTTTACTAGTTGTAGAATTGGCATGTCGTTTGTAGAAGCCATGAAATCGGCAGAAAATATGCAAAGTAGCCGTATTAGATACGGCGAGTAATCATAATAAAGGGATCAAAATAAAGGGATAGCAATCCCTACAAACTAGACACCAGCATCATTAAATGAAGTAGGTGATTAGGAAGAAAACGATCTTTTGCAAAATATGACTGCTTCTAATACATGTGTATATCATAATAGTGTTAACATAATACAATATGAAGTTATTTGATTTTCTAGGTGATGAAGTTCAGTGTGTCACCCGTCGTGCGTGTGGCCGTCGAGCCCAAGAATCCCGCCGACCTGCCCAAGCTGGTGGAGGGTCTGAAGCGTCTCGCCAAATCAGACCCTATGGTGCAGTGCATCAATGAGGAGTCTGGTGAGCACATTGTCGCTGGTGCCGGAGAGTTGCATCTTGAGATCTGTCTCAAGGTATGTCTTAGTTTAAAATTATATACACCAATCCTCTAAACAAAATTGCAAATTATTTATAGGTATGAAAACAATACAAAATATAAATTATTTTATTTAATATAGACTAATTATATTAAATAAAATTACAATTATTATCCTCAGATTTGATATTCTAAAACATTTTTATTAGGATTTGGAAGAAGACCACGCTTGCATCCCCATCAAGAAGTCCGACCCTGTTGTGTCTTACCGTGAAACTGTCGGTGAGGAGTCTGACCAAATGTGCCTGTCCAAGTCCCCCAACAAGCACAACCGTCTGTTCATGAAGGCGCAACCCATGCCCGATGGTCTCGCTGAGGACATTGATGACGTGAGTATAGTTTTTTTTATTTAAAAATATTTATTTATTTTACAAGAATTTAATCATCAATGAAAAGTGCTAAATAATGTTTTAATAATGATTAAATATGGACTTAAATTGAATACTAAATAAATAAATAAAACTTAGAGACATCCATGGTTTACTCTATGAGCAACAAACAATAATTTATAGAGGATAATATAAAATTAACTCAGCCAGGAGTAAATATAGGATATATATACTTGTTAGACTAGGAAATTTGTATATTGAAAAATGGTTTTAGGGCAAAGTGAACCCTCGTGACGACTTCAAGACACGTGCTCGCTACCTCAGCGATAAGTACGAATATGACGTGACTGAAGCCAGGAAGATCTGGTGTTTCGGCCCTGAGGGCACTGGACCCAACATCCTTGTGGATTGCTCTAAGGGAGTGCAGTACCTCAATGAAATCAAGGATTCTGTTGTGGCTGGTTTCCAATGGGCTGCCAAGGAGGGTGTAATGGCTGAGGAGAACTTGAGAGGTGTCCGTTTCAACATTTATGATGTGACACTGCACACTGACGCCATCCACAGGTGAGTGGTTATAGATAAAAACGTATTTAGTGATTTTTGCAGTTAATGAGTTCTTGCAATAAGCCGACGATTATGTAATGGAATTAAAACTCATATTTGCATATTTAGTAGAAGTTAACTGATGTATATTTTTGTCCCTGGCAGAGGTGGTGGTCAAATCATTCCAACTACCAGAAGATGTCTGTACGCGTGTCTGTTGACCGCTCAGCCCAGGATTATGGAGCCCGTGTACCTTTGCGAGATTCAGGTAATATATAATTTTTTTTTCGTGTATTGGATGTATCAAGTTTCTCATTCTAATATAAAAAAAACATTAAAATTATCATTTGAAGATTGATTGAAGCAGTATTAAAATTTTATTCATCATTTTTTTAGATGTAATTAATATTTATTGCTTTTTCCCATAAAAAGGGGAATTTAGATTATTTGCTGATTTATGGTTTATCACAAGTCAAGAATATCAGAATATGCATGCTTTTTTCTTAGTACCCACGTTTTATCCTGAGCGGTCTACGTACGCTTCCGTTAGCACCGCCTTTCCGAGACGTGGCAGATTAACCAGTTCTTTGTTTTGGCATTGGCACACCCAACATATGCATTGCCTGAATAGGGGATCTAACATTATATCGAAATTTTAACTGTTTCCAAACAGTTATTCTTAAATTACCCAGTAACTTCAGGGTATGAATGGTTTTAGTTTGCATGATTTGAACATTTGATTTATTTACTCAATACACAATTTTACTGTTAAGTAAATTTGCTTTTAGAACTCATTCTGTTTTATAATCGATTTAATACCAGAAATCATTAAATTTTCTTGGAATTTAACATTGTAATGTAATTGAATTTAACAATTAACATGTATAGTTGTTAAATTCCAAATTTTTTTAATGTTTAGTGTTGTCATAATTTTATTTTATAATTATGCTATGATAATTGCATATGGATAAGTTTAATAACTTATCCATATGCAATTTAAATAGTTAAAATAATGAGATTTTATACTGTAACAGTGCCCTGAGGTAGCCGTAGGAGGCATCTATGGTGTTCTCAATCGGCGACGTGGACATGTGTTCGAGGAGTCCCAGGTTGCCGGCACACCCATGTTCGTGGTGAAGGCCTACCTGCCCGTAAATGAATCCTTCGGCTTCACTGCTGATCTGCGTTCCAACACTGGTGGACAGGCCTTCCCGCAGTGCGTGTTCGACCACTGGCAAATCCTCACAGGAGACCCATGCGAACCTGGCACCAAACCATACGTTGTTGTCCAGGTATAAATTTTAATTATTCATGTATGAGTAATTTGCATGCTTTGTTATCAAACCAAATTATTTAAGTTTATATGCAATATTTGTTTGTCTCCACTATTAACTGATATTATTTTGTTAGTCTGACTTGCCCATCTTAAAATTGTTATTTCAATAAAGTTAGCTATATTTGATTTTGTGTGCAAAGCAGTCAGATGCTTGGAATGAGCTGTTTTTGGAGTTTACCCTTCAACTAATATTAAAATACTGTTTAAAATGGCGAAATGTTGGCCTGGTCAGAAAGGAAAGATGGCCAGTATCTCAGTTTGTGCTTCTGGCACACCCGTGCCGCGCTGTAGCGAGTCCCGTACGTTTTGGTGCGGATTTGCTCTGACAGCGTCGGCGTGCGGACGAAGCAGATTGACTTATCGACCGCGTTTAAACGCTGCATAGGACCTCTATCCTTATGTCCCAGGACTGTATGCTACGACGCGGATGATACATTTTTAAATTATTTACAGCAAGCTAATATATTATTTTAATATTCTTGTCCTATTAAATGTAATTTGATTAGCTTACATGTTGCTGACACAATTTTCTCTTTGCAGGACACGAGGAAAAGGAAAGGACTGAAGGAGGGTCTCCCAGATTTAAGTCAATATCTGGACAAGTTGTAAATGCCGTAGCTAAATGCAATCAACATTGTAATATATGTAATATTACGACACCTCAAGCCCTGTGCACATTTGTTTTTCTTTTATTTTGAACATACATTCCCGTGTCGAACGCATATCGGCAAATCTCCATCACGACCTATGCATTATATGTTTAAATTATACAGTGATTTTTGCATATCATTTTGTTTTATACATCGCTGCGATAATATTCCTTGCATGCATTATTAAAAAGGTTTCAAAACATACTAACTTTTAACATTGGCAGTAGAATCGGTATATATTTCTTGAATGAAGCACAATTAAGTTTATAGAACAGTTTGTCTGTGTCTGTTCATATTGGGTCGTTTTGGATGACAATGTCTTAATTACAATTAAATTTGTTTTTTTTTTATATCGTAATCGCCAGACCATATTTATTGTTATAATTGATACTTATGTATCACATAATAAAATTATTTAAACATTATTTTCCTCATTTATCCTTAAAATAAAAACAGGATTTTCAAATATATATATTTATTTAAATTAAAACTATCATTTATGGTCTTGAGGTTTATTTTTCTTTATGTGATAAATATTTTTTTCGTTGTTTAATACCTACAAGGATGGATGAATAATTTGATATTTGTAATTAATTTTTAAATTATAATTTTTCTATTGTAAAAACAAAACTGTTTTGTATTTCGACTTTAATTACAAAGATTTGATTTGATTAACAATAAAGGTGAGTTGATATTTTATTTGTTTCTGAATGCAATTCAGTTTTATCCAAACAATGTATGTATAAAAATGAAAATTTCATATTATACCTTTATTTAAAAAAATTCAAGTAAAACTGAATTGTTTAAAATTTTTGTGATTTTTCCAAAACGTTACATGCAATTAAATGAATATTGAATGCAAATCACAAATTTTTGGTAATTTTATATTTATTAATAAGATAATAAATTTGTTATTTTTATTTCAGTGGGAATTTGTGTGGATCATGAAGAAATATAAAATGTAAGTTATTATGAATTATTGTTATATCCTTAATTTTTTGTACGTAATAGATGTAGTGCTGGATTTGATTTTGATTTGACGACCTGGCGTAGTGGTTAACGCATTAAGTACGTTTGCGGAGATCACTGGTTCCATTATCATCTGGGTGTTAATGTATAATATTTATTTACAAAAGAAAATTATATAAGTAGTATATCAGTTGTCTAGTACCCATAACACAAGTGCTATGCTACTTATGCGTTCCTGGGCGTTGTCTCATTATATTTATTTAAAAAGCGATTATTTTCTTTATTATAAGAATATTAGTATCCTTCTAAGATGTAGTTCTATATCCACTCTTACCAATATCTATATGAATATCAAATAATTGCTACTATATTTTGTGATGACAAATAACACAGACCTGTTCTGAAGTAATGAGGAAAGAATTTATTTACTGCTGATTATAGTTTACCAATTTTCAATAAATTTTAGATAAAATATGAGTAGGTAATATAATATTTTCTATTTTTTTTGTAGGTGAACTAAACCACCCATCTTAGCCGCTGCTTACATACAAAAAGGTAAATTTTATTTTTATATATGCCTATAAAGCTGCGTTGAATTTGTGATAAGTAGTGGTGAAGAAATTATATTAATACCTTTTCCGTTTTATCGAAATGCTTTTGTGGCTTAAGAAGTGTACAATATCATCATCATCATTGACATTGATCATTGTTGACATTTCATTCACGGAAGAGGTCAATTTAGTTGAAAATAGTATTTTAATGTACCCTCTTATTAAATGATGATAACTCCGCCCTGACACCACTGTGATGGTTTTTACAAGCTCAACAGGACTGAAAATTATCCATTTCATTTCCCAATATCTGAAAAATACTATACAAATTTTAATATTTGCCTATTTCTCGCTTTCAGGTACTTGCTGGTTAATATTGATGACGTCACTGGTTGCGATTTCCGTTTATAATAGGTAATTTTTTTTACTTAATATTAGTAGATCTAATAATCCAAATAAAATTTCTTATTTGCTGAAAGAGCTTAAGATCGTAATCAGGGTTAATAATTGTTATCAAAGTTTATTGAAAGTGGAAAGCCAATATGGCGGCTGTCACAGACATTTTTGAAATGTGTTGGAATAATATCTAAACTATTTCTAACTATAAAAGTAACTAGTTTGGAAGTATTATTTCTAGAAGAAATCTTGCAACAAAGAGCTCAAATTCAAATTTCTTTCTTATATCTGATGATAAAAAAATTACCCTTATGCCATCGTGACGGTTGTTTACAAGCTCAACAGGACTGATGCAACAATTTTACATTATCTTATTAAATGTAAATTTACAAAAATTACATTAAAATGTTTTTCCAGGTTACATGCAGATGCCAATGTCCAGATCTGCTTCCGATGAACTTCTTTGCTGACGGTGTGTAGTACTTTTATAGATTGTGTTAATTAAATGTATATAACATTACAACCGTTTTATCTTTCTTTCTAGTTATATAAGCTAGCATACATAGTTTTAGAGCTAAACTAAAATAATTTATCTTTGAACACCAAAAGGGTGAGGCCAACCTGGCACTAGATACAAGTGCTCTGTAATATAGTATTTTTAAATAAAATTTTAATAATTATTTTTTCTGTAACTAAGTAGTTGTAATAATCAATGTTGCATCAAAATCTTTATATTCTTAGCGTATTTACTCATTTTTAAATCTTTTTGTTTCCTTTAATATTATGTACATATAAATGTGTGCTAATTGCATATTGTTAATAAAAAGATATAAATAGTTGTTATATCGTCATTTCAAGGATCCCAACGGAAGATCAGCGCAGTATGCTCTTTAAACAGCACCTTGATTGCTGAGTTAAGCACTTTTTTAGGGCTAACCCTGTGGTATACTTACTTTTTGCTGCCCTTGTCCCAAACTGTGGGGTCGGCACAACATGTCCTGTCCTTCCACTCGTCATCTGAGAACATTCACATCTTTTTTTTAACAATATCATCTTTTACACAATCCGTCCGTCTTCTTTGGTCTACCCCTCTTATATGCATTCATTCATTTCTAGCAACCTCCTTGTCACATGACGCTCCCCTCTTTGCATATTATATGGCCATTCCAGGCCATTACTATATATACATATTACTTTTCAGCTTCTCAATCACTGGCGCTACTTTCAAACTTCCCCTAATATACTCATTTCTAATTTTATCAATTTTACTTATTTAACAAACTAGGCATAATTCATTTTACATCTGTAAGAACTTGGGAATTTGGTTTAGGTGCGTGGACACCTTACTAGCAATAGCAATAGAACCCACTGTTGATCAGGCCATAGTCGCTACACCACAAACACTTCGTGAAATTGTTGAGAACTGTATCAATATGATAATTTTAATGATGATCATATCACAGACCTGTTCTGAATATTTTTGAGGTCAATTTTTAACTCTGAAAATGTTCTCTAAGAGTATAATACTGTTTTATAATTTGCAAAGAAGTAATGAGGGATTTTTTGTTGCAGGTACTTTATATCATCGAATTATTCAAATATTTTTTATATTGTATATTATAAAAGTAAATCTATTACGACATGGAATAAAAAGTTATATAGAAGATGTTGTTTTATTGGCGGGTGACAGTTTCTTTTACATAAACAGATTACAAAATAATAAAAGCGTGTTATAAAGGTTTGGTCACACAGACAGAGCCTTTTTAATACGTTTTTGTTTCCTTGACATTATGAATAGGTAATGTAAATGTTTCCTACATTGCATTTAATTAAATCTAAAAGGGTAATTTGAATTGTAGCAATGGCGGCGTACACAATATTTAAAAGTTAATTCTATAGGTCATAGAAACTATTTTGTCGGTTTTTTATATTGCGATTTTAAAGTGAAGTGCAAGTTGAAGACATGAAAATAGACGTGTGGGCAACCTAGTTTCATAAATGCTAAACACATGTATCGTTCACCTGGTCCATCTAGTTTCATGAAAAACTACCCTTATTTAAAAATGTTTTAGAAGTTATAAAACCAAATGTAAGATTATCAAGCGATACTTTAACGGAACGATGCTTTGGTTCAGAAACTCAAAATAACAACAATCACTAATATGGACTTGCTCCGAAGCACACACACAAGCCGGAACCCAGACTTGAGATTGCTACTTTCCTCGCAGTATGCATTTTTAATGAAGGCTATAAACCCATATTAAAATTATTGAGTACTATGGCAATCACGATTGGCCCAAAGCTCATGCATTCACAGTAAAGAGACGATGATCGTATCGAGCGCTCTGAACTCAGCGTGAGAGGTATCAAAGGAAGGTAGGACTGAACAGAACTCTTCTTCATAGAAGAACTTCGGAGAATGAGAATTTTGAAGTAGAGGAACGTTACTTGTATGAAGCAGGGATCGCTAATTAAAAATAACTATTCTGGACCATTCTATGAATAAACTTGCCAAAAACTTGTCTCAAAACTTTTATTTATTGTTGAAACGCGTTTTACTAGAAAAGTCGAAACTACTATTTTCGAGTTCGTGTGCATGATATCTCAAGTTCTAATGAACTCATTTCTTTGAAATTTGGCGTGAATGTTCTAGAATATGTTCCTGTTTATATATTCCTTTATCACCTCAAGCAAACTCAAATCAATTTTTTTACTGGCGGCATGTAGCCGCCATTTTGGGAAATCATGCACACCAGAATCCTCTTTATTTTCTTGGACCTCCCACTTTGCCTGCTAATAACTGTAAACTTTGAGGTAGGTATTATTTCTGTTATTTTTTTACGTAATCATGAAATATCGATAAATAAATGGATGATAAAAATATTTGTTCGTTTGTACAAAGCCTCAAAAACCGCCCGAAATTCATACCACTAGACTAGAATACCCCCTTAATGATGAATAAAACTAAAAAATTATTGTAATGTTATTAAGAATGTAATAGCCAACAAGCTACACGAATATTGGGCTTTGTATTTAAACGGGTAACACTGTTACATGAATGTCATAATAATGTCAATACTGTCATGCCATCAAATGTCAATTTAATCAATTGAATTACTCGTGTACTTTCTAATCTGATCGTAATCGAGTAAATTATATACATATTAAATTTATAACTAAAAGTGTTCGAATTTAGTTGTAGGGTCGACTCTTGTCCAACGCAGAAATGACCCAGGTGTGTTTTTTTGTTACCTGTGCACTACGGTGATGGTCACCTCCTTTGCAGCATGTGATTATACTGACCTCTGCGGCCGGCGTCGGCCTGCAAACACCCATAGGCGACGGTAACTACTAAATTCTAGTGGGCCGTCAGTTTGTCTGCTATCCTACAGCAATAAAAAAATGTGAGAAACAGTGATCTACTGCCGATTTTTAAGGCACGCTGAAAGTAAATGGAGGTAGTTCTAAATTTCTATTAGGTCAAACTAAAAGAAAAAGTATTTTATATTTTCATTCGAATATGAATAGATTATACTTACTCAAGAAAAGTTTGTCGCATCACTCTATTCAATTCGCCACTCGCAAATATTCGCAACAGTGTTGTTCTTGATACGGCAATTGCCGTAATATACGGCATTCAGGCATCTTAACCATCATAAATACGGTATACGGCAGCTCTTTGATTACCGTATTATAATATACGGTAATTGACTAAAGTGAACAAAAAGAACATATCGTATAATCTATCTCTCGCACCAAATTGTAAACCATAGATTTAGTAGAAGCCCCACAAAAATAAACGTCAACAGAGTTCAATCAAATGCAATCTTAACTCTGGGACGTTAAAGTATAAAATCTTTGATTTTTAGGACGTGTGAGAATCCCCGGTATAATCGTTATTGTACTGTACCTATTGTGATTCTCTCATTAGAGTCTCATTGCTTCTTTGGTTTGCTGTATGACAAGATCTATCAGTGAAAGTTAAAAGATTTCTATAAGTTTTACTTAACTAAAAATGAGTGATAATGAGTGTGACAATGACGACGGGTTACATCTACCGCAAAAAAAGTAAAAAGTAAACACATAAAACAGAAGTATAGAAAGCAACTTTTTAAGATATTTTCAAAATAACAATTGACAACAAGCACCCCACACTTTTTTACAATAAAATTCATTCTTTTGTTAATACCACTATGCTTAATTTAAATTTATTGAAATTTTTTTTACCTTTTAGTTTGATTTTTCATAAAAGCGTGTTTTTTATATTATTTTTAACTTGGCAAAATAAACATTTTGTACAATACGGCATTTTTCTTAATTTTCCCTAAAAATCCGGCAATTTTACAATTCAAATACGGCATCCCTAAATTTGTCAGGAACAACACTGATTCGCAATGCCGTCGATTTTACGTAAAATCTCAAGGTCGGTGTTTTGCGCATGTTTTATAAAAGTGTTTGAAACCCAGTGAAATAAATTAGTTCCGCCGATTGATGCTGAGACGCGCGTTATTTCAGTGTGCGAATTATACTGTTAACAAAATGGTGCCTGAAGTCGTATTCGTATTGGGTGCTCCTGGCGCCGGCAAAGGTACTCAATGTTCGTTTATATCTAAAGAATATGGTTTCGTACACCTCTCCGCTGGTGATTTACTGCGCGAGGAACGTCAGAGACCCGGTTCAGAGTACGGGGAGATGATCGAGACGAAAATTAGGAATGGAGAGATAGTTCCCGTAGAGGTTACGTGTTCGTTACTACACAAGGCAATGCAGAAATCTGACAAATCGCGATTTCTTATCGACGGTTTTCCACGCAATAAAGACAATTTAGATGGATGGGAACGAGTTATGTCAGACAAAGCGAAACTGTTGTTTGTGCTTTTCTTTGAATGCTCGCGAGATATTTGCACGCAGCGGTGTCTGGGCCGGGGTGCTGCGGGCAGCGGCCGTTCTGACGACAATCTTGAAAGTTTGCAGAAGAGATTCAACACCTATCTGAATGACACCATGCCAATTATCAATCATTATGACCAGAAAGGACTCGTGAGGCGGGTCAATGCAGAAGTGGCGCCTGAAGTGGTTTTTGAAGATGTTAAAAAGGCATTTGATGCACTTAATTTATATAGGATAGAAAATTAGATTTGATTGTAATAAAATACCTTATGAAAATGTAGATATTATTTTATAAGTTCAACTGTTATATTTATAGCATAATTACTTGAAACAGATCAATTATGAATTAGCTAATTGGGTTTAAAGAAAGAGTCCTGTAGTAGAAATGTATTTTGTCAGTGTTGAGTGTATAGAATGTGTGAAAGAAAAAAAATCAATGTTCAATCATATAATGTCGACCAAGCAACCTTGTGTTTAATTGTGTGTGGCCTTCTTTTAATATTTATGTATTTTGTATAATTGCATTACAGCTTTGTGCATATTTGATCTTTAAAAGAAACTGTTTTAATAAATAATTTTATTTTTTTACTAATGAATTTCTATTTACCATTGATAAAAATTACCATACTGAATATTATAGAATCACTTGTTATTGTATTATTAATATTACAACATAAATTGTATTTTATATTACATATGTTTCTTAATTATGTGATTATAGCTAACATGTTGTATGTAGTTTTTGAAAGCAATATATTAATCTATGGAATTGATGTTTATTAGCAATAATGCATTTCATAGAAAATATTAAGCTAGCATGTTTTTTATTTCATAAAAATATGCTGAATCAAAGGATGGTAAGTTAGTAGTTTATTATAACATCTAACATGACTCTACATATTTATTTCTTGTCATTATTAAAGTACTAAAGATTGATGATTTGACATATTTAATCATTACATCTATGACTGATATTGCTAATTGTCACTTAGTCAAAATTGTTGTCCTGATTACAATCATGTCTAGACACCAAAAACTGGTTAATTTAATAGATTCTTTTGATACCTGTATTTTAAAACTGAATTAATGAATGAAACTCTTTATTGTTCACCAGCTAAAGTATTACAGCATCAGCGAGAAAAATAAAATATCTATATACATAGCATGAACAATAAGGGCCTTATCGCTTAAAGCGATCTCTTCCAGGCAACCGTTTCTGTTCTCTTATTAGATATGTTTTTGTTGCATATTGTTCAGATTAGAAATTTGCCTCCAACTGAGGATTATATCATAGTAGGTACAATATGGAACTTAAAAAAATTGTGTTATAAAATTTCTTCATGCCAACAGTGAGTTGGCAATGTCCAATTGGTTATTATTTGTCACTGAAATCCAGCTATAAAAAATATTAAAATTATAGGATAATTTGTATAGATAATGTATGATTTGAGATATACTTAAATGCTTTAAGCACACCACCATTTTTTGTTAAATACTATAATAATATTTAATCTCTATAGAATGAATTATATAGGACTGTTATTGTACAATGTTTACCTTAATGATGATATTTTACCATCTACTGTAACAAAATAATAATTTTAATTAAAATGTGTCCCAATATTTTGAAAATTTTACTTTTACCTTTTAATTTATTACAGTAAGATTACACAGTTAGATTTTGTCATTTTGGAAAGTTGAAAATATAAAAATCACTACTTATTTGGTGTTTTATTATACATTTTCTAAACTTTGTCCCAGCACTTAGGCATTCTGATTTGTCTATCTACATATCATCGGCTTAATTATCAGAAAGCATAACTCCATTTGGATAAACTTTACAGGAGCAAATAAAAACTGATTTTGCTATGCACGGGAATTATTTTACTCATAACAAATTAGCCATATTTTTGTAGAACATACGAAGTAATCCAATAGATAGGCTTCAAAATACTCCACTAGCTTCTCTTTCGTTTCGTTCTTGACACTTTGAGGCATCCATGTCGGTGGTAGAGGCGGACACAGCTCTCCGCACGATCTCCTGGCATCTCTCCCTGTTGACAGACTGTCTGGCGCAGTCAGACACACGGTTCGGAGTCGTTATCTCGCCTGGAGACATGTCCAAAGTACTTTAGTATGCGCGATTGTACTACGGCCGACTGACGCTGCGTAATGCCGAACTCTTGGAGTATGCACACGTTGGTGCGGAATTCCGTCTACGATATCCCGAGCATCTTCCACCAGTACCACATCTCCAGAGCATCTATCTTCCGCTTTTCCAATTCTCGTACTGTCCACGGTTCCGCCGTGTAAAGAAAAATGGGTAATACCAGTGTCCGCACAAGCCTGACTAGTGGTTTTGGTAATATGACGATTTTTCCACAGTTTCCGTAGCTTCTTCATCGCGGTTCTGGTTATGGCCATACGTCGCTTTACTTCGTCTACGCAGCTGCCGTTTTTTGAGATTAAGGCCCCAAGGTATACGTAGGCCTGAACCACGTCGCAGTTCGCAATCTGTGTCACGCGGTCCACGATCATAATCTTGGTCTTTTATCGGTTTATCTTCAACGCAAACGTAAGGCTTACGCGTCCAATTTTGAGAAGTAATTCTTTTTTTTATTGCTTTAGGACAGAAGATAGGCTGACGGCCCGCTTAGGATTTAGCAGTTACCGTCTACCCCGCCGTCCATTACCACGCAGCGGGGAATGCGTCATGCATTTCCACCTCCCAAAAAAAGAGGTGGGAGCAAATACTTGAATATGTCAAGACACCGTTGCTGCTGCTGATGTCATTGCCAGAAAAGTAAATGACATGTCCGCTGCCTTTCCAGTGTGTCTCGCTTAACCACAGATGTTCACACCGGCTCTAGCTACTTTTCGTTCCAATCCGGTAAGTTTCCCAGGTTGATTCATGCCGCGCATATTCCAAGTTCCTAGCGTCTGGAGGCATCGTAGCTTGATGGATGGTCGATGGTTGCTAATCGGTTCGCAAGGCGACCGTGTCTCATTTACTTGTGCTCTCATGTGACTCTTGAGAATGAAGTCGCAGTGGTTCCCCTTGCCTTCTGCGCCAGACATTTTAGGGATTATTTGAACCCTAAGGCCGCTGAAGCTTCTTCTGCCCGGTTGCCCGAAAAGGTGAGTGGTTACGCTGCCACGGTTCGGTCGCCATTGCCTCGTTTGTCAGCAGGGGACACTAAGACAGCTGGTAAGCCGTCGTACCTAGGTCGTGCAGGTGAGGTCGACATATAGGGCTGACTAGATGTTATTGTTATTCTCCTCCTTACCCCCCTCGTACTAGCCATCTAGTTAAATTTAAGTCTAATTTCGATACTTTGTGGAGTAACGCATTCTGATAACAGCTGACGATATGTACATGCGTAATCAATGCTTCAACAATACTTGACGTACAGGGGTGTTCAATAAAAAGTGACAATGAGTATGACGCAATTATCTTTTACTAAATGTTATTTTAATTTTCGACGTAATCACCTTTCAGGTTTATTATACCTAGTCAGGTCATAAATTCTGTCACATGTTTAATGTAAAATAATTGTAAAAAGTTTATTAATTATGTAACCATTCATATACCAAAATGAACTTAACAAAACATAGATTCTTAAGACATTAAAGTTTATTCAAAATGACCTCCGTGATTTTGAATACAAGCCTTCAATCTGCGCGGCCAGTTGTCTATCGCAGCACGAACGAGGTCCATGTCAATATCGGCGGCTGCCTTAATCAAGGATGTCTTGAGTGACTCCAAATTGGGATGAGGCTTTGAGCACGCCTTTTCCTCCAAGTGTTGCCATATCTTGTAATCTAACGGATTCAAATCTGGACTGGAGGAGGGCCAGTCTTCGTGCCGGATGAAGTCGATTTCACGCGCCGCCAGCCAGTCTTGTGTGCTCTTCGCTCTATGAGCTGGCGCCGAATCTTGTTGGAATACCCAGTGCCTGTTATTGAACATGGTATGAGAAACAGGTTCCACAAGGTTCGTCAGGACTGTATTTTGATACACAACAGCATTCGTTTTTACACCTTTCTCACAAAAATGTACCTCTGTTAAGCCCCAATAAGAAACTCCCAACCATACCATGAGCGAGGATGGAAAATGACCTCGTTGGACACGCGGAATACGGTTGCTCGCTTCTTCACTACTGTGTGCGTACACCTTATCATTTTGTTGTTGTAGCTCTCTTCTACGGTAAACATTTTTTCATCCGAAAAAAGAATTTCCCGATATTTTTTTCCCGCGTACCGCTTCAACAAAGCGCGGCATCTCTTCAGTCTCAGGTCCATTAGACGAGCATTCAAACGATGTCCTGTTTTTCTTCGATATGCCCGAAGCCCTAAGTCTTCATTTAACATCCTTTTCACCGTGGTTCTGCTTAACCCCATCTGAAGGGCCAACAGTTTCTGCTTACGTTTGGGATTTCTTTGAATTCGTGCCTTCACAGCTTTTATCACTGCTGGAGTCCTAACAGACCGAGGGCGACCACTTCTTGACCTGTCATCTACACTAGAGTCTTCATTGTATCGTTTGATGGTACGATAAACGAATCTTTTGGTTATATTAAAATTTTTCAGTATGTTAAAAATTTGAATTGGCGCGTAACTGTAACGATGCAACGCAATAACTGCAACACGGTCTTCTTTAAGCGTCCACTCCATATTTAAAAATGAGTAAAATTCTAAAAGTTATACATTTTTATTTTCATGAACAATTCGAAATTCGAATTCAATAAACTTTTTTGTGGCCAGCATTCTAAAATAAAAGTTTTTACTGTGTGACAATACTTATGACCTGACTAGGTATACTTTGCATATCTTTTATCTTTAAAATTCCCTTTAAAAAAATCTTCCTGATCCCTAAAAAATCGTGTACCACAGCGACTACTGCGTCATTATCTTCAAATTTATGGCCCCTGAGATGTTCTTTTAACCGCAGAAATAGGTAGAAATCACTAGGACCTAGGTCCGATGAATATAGAGGATGTTTCATCAATTCGAAGTCAGCTTCTTGAATGGCAGTCATCGCAACTCTGGATTTGTGCGCGAGGACGTTATTTTGGTGAAATAAAACAACTTTAGCGAGTTTGCCACGCCGTTGCTTGCGTATTTCCTCACGTAACTTTGTTATTTGTCCTACGTACAGTCTCCGTAATAGTGGCTCCATGATCAAGATATTCGATCATTATCACCCCTTGGTTGTCCCAGAAAAAACAACCCATGATCTTACCCGTGGATGGAACCGCTTTAAATTTCTTCGGAGTTGGAGATGGCGGTCTCTTTCAAGTCATGGACTGTTTATTTGTTTCCTGGTCATAACGGTGAAGCCATGTTTCGTCCATAGTTATGAATCGAGCCAAAAATCGGTAAGATCTTGTGGTAACAAACCTTAACAGCTTTGTAAAATTTTCTCTCATTTGTTTTTTGTCCAGTTATATATTGATTGCAAATTGTATTAAAGCTCTGGTGGCATTTTTGCTCCGGATAAGCAACATTTTTGACAAGACCCGAGTCTTAAATTGATTTCAAAGAGTACCATCACTAATCAAATTGCTCTCTCTCAATAACTTGAAGAGTTGAACTGTATATGTCGTAGGAAAATGGATCACGAATCCAACTAAGGTCGTTTTCAGGAAAAACTGTGAATCTTATTGAAAAATTGGCGACCCGCAACAATCTTCTGGCGACACCTAGTTTGCGCACCACTGGTCAAGAAGTTATTCTTTCAATAAATCAGAAGCTGGTGCTACGCAGAACACTTCAAGCGGCGAAGTATGAGGTTGTTACGTTTCCTTTTTTCACCGGTTACGGTATATCCGTATATATAATATACGGTAAGGGCGGCAGAGACTGTTTAAAATTGTTTGCTGGTTTGAGTTGGCCGTTCAGGGGAGGGTCTTGTAAAACGTTACGATGTGTTACAGGGGCGGGAGGGAGGAGGGTTTGAACTATGCGTTACGTAACATTGTTTTTTTTAACCCTTCAGAACGGTCGCGTAGATTCTCATGCATTTTTAAAACGTTCTTTTTCTTAAATTTTCAAATGGAATGACCACTTGAAATTCTTTTTACCTTCACAAAATTGCTTGCTTGCTTTAGGTACAACATAGTGAAATATATTAAACAAAAAAAAAACTACAAATGTAAAATATTAAGCAAATAACTATTTATCAACAGCTGTGATAGTTTTTCTCATCACTCCAGTAAAGTAGAAATACCGCAATTTGGATGGCTTTTAAGTAAAAATGGTCACGTAACGTTTTAGGGTTATAGAAAAACGTTACGGCCCGTTACATTGTCAAAATCTCCAAAAATTGCGTTACGTAATACTTGAACGCTCCCACACGCACACACATCCTCTACGGAAATAAAATAATTCTATTGGTTACACAAACTTTTATTTAGTACATAAATGCAGTCATAAACGTAAACGGTTAATTAATAGTAGTACAATATAGCGCATTTAGCCAAAATGCATCTGTTATCAACTTCCGCTATGGATAAAATATCACTTTATAAGGTGGTCTACCACCAACCAGGATGTTGACTCTTAGAACCATACATTCAGTGATGTAGCAAGTCAAAATCTCTTCATTTCAGTCCATTCCTCCTTCAGCAGCTCATCACAACTCTTGTAAAAGTTACAAAATAATTAAAATTTCCTTCAAGAACAATTTTATTTTTTATACTTTAAATAACACATAATCAGAATAATGTCATACCCTCAGCTATGTTCCGCAAAAGCCTTGTCGGTTTTTACAAGAGCAACGATGACAATGTCTTTTCTATTATTATAAAATAAAGCTTACATTACACAAAGCTCTTTGGTGAAGAATTAATACATCCATCAGTACAGAACTGGTACAGTTGTTAATTATAATATACATTTAATATCAATATATAAATAAAGCCTAAAAGAAAAAAAAATTACTCACTTATAATGTAATAACTAAGTAGTAACTAAGTCCAATTTAAACTTATGAGTGTTGATTTTAATATATAAAAAATCCAACGCTAATATCGTTACTCTTGGAGATTTCAAAGTCTATATTTTGGTCCACTAAAATTTTAAAGTAATGAATTTAAGTGCCTTTGTATTGAAATGACTGTCAGGAACACGTTCATATGTCCCGGAAAATGTTGCGGTCTATCAAAATGCGCAAGATAGAATATCTCGGCCACGTGCTCAGGGACGATAGATACATGCTGCTACAGCTGATAATGATGGGCAAGGTGCACGGAAAGAGACGTGCTGGGCGAAGAAAGAAGTCATGGCTCCGGAATATCCGAGAGTGGGCCGGTATTGCCTCCGTCGAACAGCTGTTCCGGCTGGCTGCTGATAGAAATGAATACAGGAAGCTAACGGCCAACTTTCAGGATTGAAGAGGCACTGGAAGAAGAAGAAGTCAGCAACACAATGGCATAAAATCCTTGCCAACAGCACAATGGTATCCGCGGCAGGGGAACGGCGAGGTCGAAACGACCACCTCGCAGTCTTGCTCTTCCTCGCTCTTCCGCGAAATGTTTATTCCAGGCACAGAAAATTACTTATTATCTATAATTATTAATGTCTCCTGGAATCCCGAAAAACAAAACCGGAATACTTAAAACGTGAGTGCACTTTTGCGCTGACGGGTATAATTTTCAACAATTCCACAATTCTTTTTGTTGTAACCGTAACAAATAATATATTGTGCGAATTACTCCTTATAAAATAAATCCTAATTAATAACTAATGTGCAGTGTACACAAAACGTTTAATAAAATACTTATCCACAAAATAGATTGAAAAGCTGATGGTGAAATATTTTTTAAATTATAAATTCATTATTGAAACTTAATTAGCGACCTATCTTAATAAATAGTCCAAATGCGACGACGAATCTGTGTAGAAATAATATTTAAGGAATTTATTACCATTATTACAAGTGTATAATATTTAAATGTTAAACTTAAAAAAAAATAGAAGAAAAATATAAACAATAAAATTAATAATTAAGTAAATTGTGCAACGGTAACTTCCCTAAGCAAAACATTAATCAAGTAATTACTTGCATAAAATATTTATCTATAAGTGCGGAGATAAATCTTATTTTATAATTAGATAAGTAACATATGCTTATAAAATGAAATATAAAAACGAAAATTACACGAAAATAACATAAAATTCAGACTAACTGTAAAGTAACTGAGAATAAGTACAAAAATTAATTGAGATAAACTGTTTTTTTTTTTATTTATAATGTTCAATATAGGAATAAAATAAATGATTTTCAATAATACATTCCTTGTTACTTACAAACGCAATTCATTATCTTATATAAATAAATTTTATACGGTATAAACTTTTAATAAAATATTCGTATTACTATACAGGGTGACTTTGACAAACCCGTCCAAATTCACACAGAAGAATCTTTAGTAAAAGTTATGAGAAACATGTATTTTAGTTTTGTATCACATAGTACAAAAATGTTGAGTAATCAGCATCACAAAGTCATTCAAAGAACTCGCAATTTACATAATACGGCGCTAGAGTGTCAATGACCTCTCCATCTGACCTAGTAAAAGGCCGAGGACGGCGGCATTGCACCGGGCGAGCGAATACGCACTACTCATTTACGCGGGAGATACAGAGACAAGTAATAACAGGTTAACGTACGAAGGTTGCACCATAGCACTATTCTGTACGATTGAATTAATGATCTTATATGAAATATTTTATGGTGAAAATTTGACATACAATTTTTTTTT
Source organism: Malacosoma neustria (assembly GCA_963693495.1). Lineage (NCBI taxonomy): Eukaryota > Metazoa > Arthropoda > Insecta > Lepidoptera > Lasiocampidae > Malacosoma > Malacosoma neustria. The sequence continues at coordinate 2,403,832 of OY856389.1, forward strand.
TGCAAAAATGGGTTCCTTAAATGATGTTTAGTGCGTAAAAAAAATTTGGACGGGTTTGTCAAAGTCACCCTGTATATTGTAAAAAATCTTTTATCGCTTTATTGAAAAGGTTTTAACAATTTTAAATTGTGATTTCATACTTTCAACTATTGAAATCATTCTTATTATATTAGTATCAGAATTGTCGAATATCTTGATATATTTTAGTAATATGGTCCAAAAGACTAATGTAGTAGTGCGTAATATTTTAAAGAAGTACTAAAAGAAAGTGACAGAATTATAATTTATCCGCCTATTTTCCTTTAAATTAGAGGGAACTAAAATAAATAAATGTTTTTATTTATAATATATATTCTAAATACCTGACCATAGGCAAACTAATTTTTTATATATTTGAAGTTCCTTCGATTTTGACGAAAAAAATAGAATATTTAAAAATTATGTAATATATATTATAATCAACAAATTTGTCTTAATGTATTCACAAACATTTATTACATAAGCATTGTATACATACTACATAACAAAAGCATTTTCAATGTCACGTATTGTTTTACAAATGCGATGTTTTTGTTATTTTCATATTTAAACATTCAACAACAAATTCATATAGTTACACATATAATTAAGATCTTCAATAATAAAAGTAGTTGGAATGAGCACCGCAAAAGAATCGAATTATTAATACACAAATAAAAGTTAAAATAAGTACGCAACATAAATACATTTGTAACTTTTGTAGTATTGTATGGGTATTAATTTTTTTTGGCTATTTTAAGTAAGTAGGTAGCCGTTTTTTTAAAATAAATAAAAAATCAGGCATCTACCCAATAAAGCTGCTTATAACAACCAGGCGCATTTACGTAGTCCGATTATATGTAAAATTATTATATGAATAAAAAATATTATGATTGCGGTTGACGATGAAGTAAAGAAATCCTAATATTAGACCTTTTCATCAAGTCACATACTTTAAAATGGTGGGAACAGTATGGACACTGGTGTGACCGAATTAATTTCATTTTATACGGGAAACACTATCATAATAAATCACAATATAAAGATAACATAAGAATAAATAATAAATTGTTGAAGTTTTCACTTAAATACACGTATACACGTAATACACGTAATTGCATCATCCAATAAAAATAATAAATAAAATTGGATATTTAAAGGCTCGCCTAGCAGGCCTATTTCCTTTTCTTTCACAACAAAAATTAGATGGAGTTGGCCGAGTTAGCCTGTAAGGAGAGTTTACTTACAGGTATTGACTGCGGCGTCATCATTCAAACAAAGTGCTTCATATAAAGTTTCGTGATGTAAATGTAATATGATTTGTATATGTGTTTTATCACCTTAATTAATATGGATGCATTTCAAAATAGACAATTATTTTAAATATCTAAACTGGTATATAGTATAAAGTTGAAATATATTATTGTATAAAGTCTTCTAAAGGCAAAACAAAGAATATCGCAAAACTATATCCGAAATAGGAAAATATTTGAAATATTTTCGCTTAATTTTGAAACTGGTAGCTCAGTGGTTTGAATGCGACAATGGCATGCATCGACGAAAACCTGCAATCTAAGATCGGCGCAAGCTTGCGTTACGCAGGCGCAACCATATGTACGGGGGGAGGTAGCAAACGGTCGTGAGTCACCCCTGTCGCTTCTATCACAAACTTATACATAAATTAACGTAGACGATGTCAATTTTGAAATAAATGGTTTAATCTTATTAATTAAAAATCAAACCCCTAAACGAGGGAAGAAATTTCACAACATTTCCTTTTTAATTTTCCTTTCAATTTAAATTCAAAAGAAAACGCCATAAATTGTTTTCGACCCCCTTGAAACCAGATGAGATAGACAGCCGGATGCATACCATTCGTCAGATAGAACACGGATCAATGTGATAAATAGTCAATGAAACTTAATGTTGAATTTTGTGACATTCTTTGCAATGAACCTATACCCGAATATATCTAGCTCCCTACAATAGGCACATCGAATAGCACGACACATTCATAACATCAATATTAATACATATACTAGAAATAATTGATAGCGCTTGAATATTTTCACAATTGTATTGTATACACTCGGGTCCGAGTGGAACGGGACATTTAAAATGGTGTTGCCCACTCGGATCCATATTACGGCTTTTTATTGTGGCCCTCAGACATGCCACGTGACAATTGATGTGTTAGCAATTAGTACTTTCAAATACTTGTTTCACATTCGGTAGGATTGTTTCGTTTATTTGCGACAAAAACCTTGTTGTTACCTACATTTAATTTTGTATGCCAATTGTATAAATGATTTGAAAATTATGGATGAGTTTTAAACATCCTCGTGCTGGTCTTTGGCGAAGGACAGGAACACTTCCTCGAGAGTGGTCTCCGTGACGGAGTAGTCCTCAATGAGATTTGGGAAAGCCTCTTTTAGAGATTCGAGTGATTCAAACAGATCGCTGTAACGCATCGTTTCGTTTATGTGATAGTGTAACATAGTCTGAAATTAAAAATATTGTTTTATCGAGATGATTTCGTTCTATTTAACGGGTTCGATTCCCGTCTCGCGTTTCGGTGATTATGTATAATATTTGTTTATTTACAAAAGTTTATAAGTAGTATTAGTAATTTAGTACACACAACACAAGTGTACAGTGTTAGTACAAGGTGTTGTGTGAATTGGTCCAATATATTATTTTTTAATTAATTTCTGTGAAAATTCACACAGCGACTAAGAAAGCAGCAAAGCGCTTGTAATATGGGTATTAGAAAACTAACACACTAATTATACTTTTCTTTTACAAACATATATTTACTTTAAGCACCTAGACTTGAGATGGGAATTGACCCGTGACCCCCCGCAAGCTTTAAGAGTACGTACTGGCCGTACAGATAAAGAATGGGATTAGAAATGGCGGCTAACATAACTGGACTGTTACTTATACAAAAGACGGTCATTATAACGGTTGTTGTGTTGTTGTCCGTACCGGCGAGTGTGAATATAGATAGCGACAGTGTGCGAGTGAGAGGTGAACAAAAGCGACGGCCATTTTCAATCCCATTCTTTAAGTGTACGGGTAGTAAACCTTTTCACCACGGAAATCGTTAGTTCTTATTAGAATTTAATCCCGGTTCTGTTGAGTATTCTCCAGATGTTGCTGTCTTTATTGCTGAGGACCAGCATACAGGCCCACCTTAATAGTAAGCAAAATGACCGTTGTCTATGGATGTTTGCGACCCATAGAGACACCGCGAACACGCTGCTGTCCCATAGGGGTACGGGAACTAATACCGGAACACAACACGTGGTTATTATGGCGGCATATTTATAGACCAAGGGTAGTCGTCCTCCAGATGGGCTTGGGGCTCTACTAAGTACATAAATAGTTGTTTTGTCACCTTTTACGATAGGCCGGACCCCGGCCGCAGGGGTCAGTGTTCTAATCCGCCCAATACGGTGAAAATCTTATAGCTTTAAATATATTTGCAACATTATGACAACTAATGTAAAACTACCTTAAATGAAATATCGTTTCGTTAGTGTGTAGGCGGGTTTATGTAACAGAGATGTTGAGGATCTTAAAGAGATGTTACGTCACCTACCTTATGTTCATCTTTTAGCGTGCAATCGAAATGTGTGTGAACTTTCTCCTTCAATCGCTTCACTTCGTTTCCTCCGTCCACCTCTAGATTAAAAATAATTGTTATTTGTTAACAGAAACATAAACATTGCCACACTGTCGCCGTCACCGGGTCCCGGCAGGAGGGATAGACCCTAAAAGTACTGGCTTGACGTCGTAGGGATTGATATGCGTGCCAATGGACTGAGTACCAGAGATGCTGAAGATCGTGCGAAGTGGAGAAGAAAAAGTCGGAAAGCGGACCCCGGCGCCGAAGCGAGGGTATGGTCTGCAACCGGGATTCAACGCTAAGATGATGATGATGTGATGAACAGTTTGGAAGAAGATATAAGAGTTAAAATTTTAAGATTTGGGCGCACCACCAACAGCCAAAAAGCAACATGATAAAGTTAGCAGATATAATTGCCTGTATTCAAAGTAGTTTACTAAATATTCATAAATTTACAACACATGTTTTTTTTATCAATGGAGATAAAAAAAATATATATATATATATATATATATATATATATATATATATATATATATATATATATATATATATATATATATATATATATATATATATATATATATATATATATATATATATATATATATATATATATATATATATATATATATATATATATATATATATATATATATTATATTGTGTAAAAGGTAATAAAAATGAGAATGGAAGGAGAGATTATTATTGTGACGACTTCACATAGTGTAAGATTAAATTTTATAACATGTGGATTGCTTGCGTATAAAACGTTTACGAGAGAAGAACATACTTGACTTTACGAGTTCCAAATTCAAAATGGCGTCAAATGTCATATAAATATTTGCAGTTTTTTGGTTACTTTTAAAACTGGCTAGATCTGCATTTTTTTTATTGTTGTGAAACAGCAGACAGGCTGACGGCCCACTTAATTGTAAGCAGTTACCGTCGCCTATGGATGTTTGCGACGCCAGGAGCACGCTGCTATCCCATATGGGTAAAAATGAGATCTTACCATCTCCATTACCGATGTGGCGTATTTTGAACACGACCGCGTGTCCCGCGGCGTACGTGGCCCTCAGGGTGGCAGCCGAGCCCAAAGCCACAAATGAGCCCTTCGACATTATCGCTATACGGGAGCACAACGCTTCCATTTCATCCATACTGTAATAAAAAAAAAAAAAACAGAAATCAGAAAAAGGTTCATCTTGCAAGCTGCTTAAGGAACATACTCAAATTACGTGACCGTCCTGTGAAGGGGGGGGGGGGGGGGTCTTCAAAATACCATGCTTAGGTTTTCGTCACATGGTCAATATGTTCTAAAGAAAATGTCGCGCTTTTTTGAGCTATATTACAATATGGCGTAATTAGTGTTAAGTTTTTCCTTGAAACTATAGGTATATGTATCTCTTTCGGAATCACGAGGCAAGCGCTGTATTAATAAAAACAAATATGAAACAATTTTTTTGTAACTTCGCATAAAAATATTGAAATCCGTATATATATATGATTTGACGACTTCGGTGGCGTAACGGATAACGCACTTCGGTACGCTTGCGGAGGTCATGTATTTATTAAAAAAAAAGTATATAAGTAGTATATCAGTTGTCTAGTACCCATAACACAAGTGCTATGCTACTTAGTTTGGGACTAGATGGTGCAGTGTGAATTGTCACAAAATATTATTATTATTATTTATTAAGTGAAAATTTACACACTGTAAAGATGACTTTAAGAATTCAGCTGGCCCGGAATGGCTACGTATTGCAAAAAAAAAATCGGTAAAATTGGCAAGCCTTAGGAAGGAGACATTTGTCGAAAGATAAGCTGTTGTAGAGGACGTATAACCGATTGTCGAGAGAAAATTAAGTTTTTATTTATATTATATTAAAAAAAAAACTATTGTTTAAGTAAGAAAAACAGCAAGAAAGGTTTATTTTATACTATGTGAAAACTACGGACGGTCAACAAAGAAAGGAGGGGCGGTTAACAATTGACAAAAAAAATAGGTCACGTAGAATGGGTACGTTCTTTATGTAGCTCACGAGTCTTCTTCCTGCTGCCCTTATCCCACATTATATGGGGTCGGCACAACATGTTCTCTCCTTCCACTCTCCACTGTTAGCCGTCATTCCAACATTCACACCCTTTTTTGTCATATCATCTTTTACGCTATCCATCCATCTTTTTTTTGGTCTACCTCTACTCTTGTATCCATCTACTCTCATTCTATCATTTTCCTTGTCTATTACTTTTAAGTTTTTCAATAACTGGTGCTATTTTCACATTTCCTCTAATATACACATTTCTAATTTTATCCATTTTCGTATCTACACACATCCATCTGAGCATTCTCATATCCGCAGCATGTAACATTCGGATCCATACAATACGACAGGCCTTATTACGGATTTATAAATAAAAATTTACCGCTTAAAGGTAAACCTTTAAGCGGTACTCTTGGGTCACAAATTGTTCCTGAGACCTGTCGCCATTTCATCCATTCTGCATTCACACTGTTGTTCACTGCTCGGCCTATTTCACCGTCGTTCTGGATTAATATACTAAGATAAAATTAATCACCTGTGTGACGTGATGACGACCGCCCTCTGCTCCTTCAAGCCTCTGCGCAACGCCTTCCAAACCCTGCGACGGGCGGACACGTCCACCCCGGCCGTGGGCTCGTCCAGTAACGTCAACGGCGCCCCACAGGCCAAGGCCACCGCGCTGCCCAACCGACGCGTACACCCCCCACTGTATCCCGATACTAATTTATCCGCGTATTTATCCAGACCTGTGGACGACAAAAGAGAAGTTTATCCGGCACATATAGCAGACAGGCTAACGGCCCAACAGTAAGCACTTACAGTAGCCTATGGACTTTTGCGACACCAGGGGAACCGCTAACACGCTGCCGTCTGCGTCAGGAGATCTGGAACTTGGGTCACTTATGGCCGGAACACAACATAAGGTTGTTATGGTGGCATATTCAGAGGCCAGGGGTGGTTGCCATCCAGACGAACCTTGAGGTATACCTAGCTGGGGTTGTTTTGGGCGCCCTTTACGACAGGCCGACCTCTGTCACAGGGAGAAAATATATTCATTCTAAAATATTGTAATGCGATGTAAACATGTACGCATGCAACTCACCAACAACGTCGATCCAGGACTTGACTTCGCTCAGCACGTCGTTCTCTTGGAAGCCTCTCAAAGTTAAGATGAGCGTTAAATTTTCGCGGCCCGTCAGGAACTGGTCCAGGGCGAAGAATTGGGGACAGTAGCCCAGTGTTGTCATGTACTGTGGAATACAAATATTTATTATAATGGTCAATGATCCACATCAAAGTTCGTAATTTTATCATAGATTCAAATTTGACAAATTTTAAATCTGATAAACTTTTTAAATTTGATTAGTATCAAATTTAATTAACTTTAAATTTGATCAAGGTTTCAAATTTGGTCTACGTTACAAATTTTATCATCTTTTTAAATTTGATCAACTTTAAAATTGAGAGTACAAAGTATGAAATAAATAGTTATATTACCGCCTCCCTCTCTTTGTGCAAGCGTTTTGCATTGGCCGCGATTTGCCCCCTCGTGGTGCACTCCTCGGCAGTCATCATCTTGAAAGTGGTGGATTTGCCCGCACCGTTCACTCCGAGCAAACCGAAGCATTCGCCTATGTTTATTCATTCAAAGCTTATGTTTCATACATAGTGTTTTTTGATATATTGTGCACAAAATGAAAATAATCTGTTTGGATCGTGTATTAGGTACTGCTCGGTTAAAATCTCTGACTAATTAATCGCACGCGCGTCGGCACAGTATTGGCTAGTGAGCGGCGGCGGGTAAGAGCATAAGCGACGAGCGATTTTATTTATTTATACATTATTTTAAATTTAAATTTTTATAAAATACGAATATAATTATAATGTGTATATAATTAAATATAAACAAATAAATATAAATATGTACACCACAATTTTATAATATCATGCAATATAATAATATATGCCAAAAAGTTCCATTGCGGGCTCGGGTTTCCCCGTCTTGGGGGAAATTTCTCAGTGTTTTGGTATTTTCGCAAAGTTTACCGTATGATGTTTATAGCGACTCTTTTAGAAGAACATATCAGTTATATTGATCAACATCAAAGGTCCGGGGACAAGTGCTAACGGAAACATCATCGTTTGTTACGACTATTAGTTTTTACTAAATTTCCTTCGATGTCGTATTAACAGGTTTCGACTGTAAATTATAAAAAAAATACCTTTCTTTACAGAGAAGCTGATTCCCTTGACGGCATTACACGACTTTCCGAGTAGGTTGAAATAGTTCTTGTGCACTCCGCTCACTAGCATCGCATCCGCTATTTGCTTCTTTGCTAAGGACAATAAATACATATATTAGCCACACAACAATGCATACAACGCCATCTAGTGCCGAAAAGGCAGTAATACATGTATTATGGGTATTAGACATCTGATATTACAAAATATATTTAAATAAACACATGTGTGCTCCGCCACTCTTCCACTGGCTCGCCAATATCCATGAACATCACGCTTCTTCAGTACTTCAATGTACTCGTACCCTTGTATGTCGCTTACAGTCGTTCGTGGATCTTGTGGGTTGACAGTGACATCTTGACTATACACACATGCGACATCCTAGGTATGCTGTAAAGGCATCCCGACGTGCGAATTGCGCCACGGAGGTTCGAAAATATAGGTATATTAAAAAAATAATCTATAGCCTTGTAAGACAAACTTTTTTGTATGCCTAAGGGGGGACTCCTCTGTGACTACAGAAGATCTTCCGGTCTTACTCAACCTTACTAATCAGCCGAAGACCTTGCTTGGAGAAAGTATTTCTCTTGGAAATGACAGATCAGACAGCTTTCTTTGCAAAAGAAAAAAAAACCGAGAGATTATGGTGTGAATATTACACTTTGCATTTTGTACTGCAAAGTCAATATTTGTGGGTAGTTAGCTGTTTTTTTTGTCGTAAGTAATGAACATGTAGACAGCAGTTAGCTCCTCTGTTTAGAACCAATCAGAAGCCCACATAAATAGTCGGCCTTCCAGTTTGGCCAGCCATTGTTGCGAGTGTAAACAATAAAGCTACTCACGTAATTCGATCGCATGTGAGACGTAAGCAGCCTCCGCTCGCACGATCTCGTCGCTATCCGTGATATTCTGATTGTAACGATAATTCACTAGTCTATCGCAGATTCGATTGAAGTAACCGTTTTCGGTTAGTATCACTAAAGCCTGAAAAGGAATTAATTGTGACTATTACGACATGTACTAGGTCTTATCAAGACTTTCGGGTTGGGGGATCAGGCGGTAGTTGCCAGAGGCACACCTCGCCACGTGGAAATGTGCGGCGGGGTGTATGGGGCGCACGTCGCTGGTATACCCACTAAAACCCCCCTGTGTTCCTTCGCACTCCGTGAGTGAAGAGGCCGCGGGGCGCGACTGGCGCCGGCCCACTTTCGCGAGCCTATTCAAATCCGGGGGGTAGATGTGCCATCTATAGATGTAGTGTATACTCTGTCATCTATACCCTAGAAATACCATGCGTATGCCATGATTACTCTAAACACTTGACAACAAATCGAAATGACGAGTCCTCACATACAGCTGATGAAGAAGACATGAATTAACAGAACTGTCAACATTCATTTTTATGGAAAATTTGTAACAAAAATATATAACTATTTCTATATATATTATATAAATATATAATACCTAACTAACTTTTTCTGTAATAAAAAACTTAAAGACTGAATTTAACTTTATTCAGTTGCCAAATTGATTATCTCCGCCAGTCACATAAACATTTAACATTACTGACGATAATCTTTGACTATTTCTGTATTTATGCATTCAACAATTAAAATGTTAAATTTATATTATAAAGGGAATATTAAAAAACAATGTATTGTACATTATATCATCGCTGTTCTCAAATTTTTGTTATATGGAGTTAATCAATTTGTGCACCGAACGGCTACAGTGATACAGTGTACGATACATAGTGATACGATACAGTGTACATTTCGTTCCAGATAAACTTCAGCCCGACTTTCTATCCGTGCAGGGGCGGAGAAAGAATACTAACCTCTGCGGCCGGGGTCGGCCTGTCGTAAAAGGCGACAAAAAAACCCACCCTAGCTACGTGGTAGGGCTTCAAGCCCGTCTGGATGGCGACCATCTTTGGTCTTAGGTGTGCCGCCTTGAGTTGTGTTCCGGCATTAGTGAACCAAGTTTCTGTACTCTTATGGGACAGCAGCGTGTTCGCGATGCCACTGGCGTTGCAAACACCCATAGGCGATGGTAACTGCTATATTCTAAGTGGGCCGTCAGCCTGTCTACAACAATAAAAAAACCACTTCCCAAACTGAAACTAAGAGCGTTATAAAGGCCTCATCTGCCCTGGTGTAAGAAAACTAACCCCTACGGCATGTCGTCAAACGCGAATAAACAACTCTAGACAGGTGTTAGGGCTCCGAGCCTGTTTGGATGGCAACCACTCTAAATATGCCGCCATTATAACCTTGTGTTGTTTCCGACATAACCTAACCTAGGTTCCAGTTCCCTTATACGGACGGCAGTGCTGACGGCAGGGCTGCTTTGGTTACGACAATTTAACTAAGCTATTAAATAAAACTCACCCAGTAAACGGCAAACTGACACGCGAGAATAATCATCCATTTAGCACAGCCCACTTCGTATTTGTCATCGGAGAAACAAAAATAGCAATTTGCATTTTCATTGCCTGCGAACGACGATTTTGTAAATTGTAATCTTATGCCACGTTAATATATAAAAAATAATAAGTAAATTTTGGTACGATTGTGATCGTAATCTTGGTTCCTCTTACATCTTCTTTCAGGTAAAAAAGAATCCTCTTTCAAATAGGCACAAGAAAATAGATATGGTTAAATTTGGCGAGGTACCAAAACTTCCTCTTTAGTTCATGAGGCAACTGTCACACACACGTAATATCAGACTATTGCTATTGTAACGGGACCTTTGGAATGAGTAGGGACTCGGGACCAAAAGCTATAACTATACTAATTCTCTAAAGGTGAGGTCTGGTCTGAAAGAAGATGTAGTGACAAAAATTGAGAAAGGTATGCTGAGATGGTTTGGGCATGTTGAGAGAATGAATGAAGAACGATTGACGAAAAAAGTGTATAAGGCGAGTGTGAATGGAAGTGTTGGAAGGGGTAGACTTAGGCGGACGTTCCGAGACCAGATCAGGGACGTCTTGAAAAAAGGCCAGGTCAAGAGTACCCTAAACCGAAGGGCATGTATGAAGGGAATAATGAAAGTGGACGAAGCGAAACAAGTATTTAAGGATCGTAGCAAGTGGAAAAAAGTGTTCTCTGCCTACCCCTACAGGAAAGAGGCGTGATTATATGTATGTATGTATGTAATATTAAAAAAAAGCATACTTACGGCAACACTTCTCGACATTGAGATACAAATAATCTCCCATGCTTGGCGGTAATAAGGGACACCTTTGGCGGTTCATGGTGCAGTATGAATTCAACCTTCCCACGTATCCCACGGATATGGCACCCATGGTGAAGGCATGAGAGGGTAATAATCCGCTGATAATATTCATCGACACTTTGAATGTCATGCCTGTGAACGTCTCCATAGATGTACCGATGTCGTGGAGAGTGGGGGTAAAGTAACCTAAACAAATGTAAATATAATAAATATTTCGTCATACCCGAATAACAATAATAATGGACTATTCAGACACAGAAAAATTTATTCATATTGGAGAATAATACATGTTTATGCTAGCTAGAAAAATTCACACCTACACATAAGCAGACGCGCATACATACATACACACACACACGTGCGCGCACAAACACTTCCTCACACTCGCGCATAATAACTCACGTTGTAAAATATATAATATTCATTTATGCAGAATAAGTTAATTAAAAATGGGAGAATAAACTTGCCCCAAAGATACAGATAGATCTAGTTCTGGAGCAAGTGGAATCAATTATTTTATTTTATCTACTTTAAGTCATTTTATTTAAGTTTGTAGTATTTAAGTTTCACCGTCATAATGTTTAATTTAATTTTAATTAATTTAATTTAAAGTACAATAATCTATTGCTATTTTTATCTTAATTAATTGTAACTTGTAATTGATGTTGTATTTTATATTGTCAATATTTTGCTGTTGAATAAATTATTATTATTAAACAGGTTAGAAACTGGACAAGGCAACTCACCCGTAATAAACACAACGGCGCCGAGGGCGGCGCTTGCCGACCGATCAGATAGATGGTGGCTAATCAAATACATGAAAGCATAAAATGCCATGCTCCCCACGATTAAGACGTATAACATGGCAACTGAAAAATAAAAATTCAATCACAAGGCTTTTAATCAAATTGATCAGTAACCTTAAATAATTTCCTTTTGATGTCAGAGTATTGATAAAAAATTTGGTATTTGAAATATCGTCTCAACAGAACATGATGTAATAATCACCACATACGTGGTTACCATTAGGTCTTCTTCTTGATCGAATTCTTCATTGCTGAAGGTCATGTCCTTGAAAATCAACCGTTGCCTGTCCCGTAAGCTGTTTCCACTTTGTCCGGTCCTCAGCTTCTCGAATTGCGGTTTCGAATGGGAGTCCAGATTACTTGGTCACACTAACGGCTAGGTAATCGGCCACGGGGTCGCTTTCCTTCCACCTTGCCCGTCACGATCAGCTTATCCAAGTTATCCGGCTGTTGTCGGGCAATGTGACCAAAGTACCCAAGAATATTCCGATAACAGATTGTTGGGAGCCTGAATTTAATGCGAAACTGGTCCAGAATAAATTTGTTCTTTTGGCCGTCCAAGGTATACGGAGAATTCGTCTCCAATACTACCATTAGGCAATCCAAAGAAAAATAATTAGGTATTGTATCGGGCAATTATTTAAATTATTTTTTTTTTGCTAAAAAGCAGCATAAAGGCTGAGGGCCCACTAATAGTAATCTAATTACCATCGCTTATAGATGTTTGCGACGCTAGGGGCAACGCGAACACGCTGCTGTCAGCGTAGGGGTACTGGAATCTGGATCACTAAAGCACACAACACAAGGTTATAACGGCGACATAGTTATAGACCAACCAGGTTGCCATCCAGACACGCTTAGAACCCTACCACGTAGCTAGGGTTGTTTTCTCATTTACGAAAGGCCGAAACGGCCTCAGGGGTTGATATTGTTACTCGGCTTCTGCACGGAGAAAAAAAATTAATACTTACAAACAAAATTGTAATGAACAAAAGTCCCCCTATCATCCAAAAGCACCAAAGCCATGAGGGTAGGCAAAAGCAGGAACACCGTCGTCACGCAAATATTGAAAAAGAGGGTAACGGCCCAGTAGAGGTGGCCGCTGCAGCCGCTCATTACGTGCGAGTGCCTCGCGCCAGACGCACGCTCCTTGCACGGGAGCGACACGGCGTTTATGTGCGTAGACATTATTACTGTACGGAAGTATTTGGATTAAGGCTCGCCTTTAGCACCACAGTTCTAAAGTATAACACACTCTTAAATTTGATAAAATACGAATAGTCCTCAATAAGGTAAATAATCTTAAATATAAATATATTATTATGAAATAAAAATTAAACTATAAAATATCTAGACAATAGTAAAATATATTTAATTATTATTCAATTGTTATGCATATATATATATACCTAGTCAGGTCATAAGTATTGTCACACAGTAAAAACTTTTCTTTTAGAATGCTGGCCACAAAAAAGTTTATTGAATTAGAATTTCGAATTGTTCATGAAAATAAAAATGTATAACTTTTAGAATTTTACTCATTTTTAAATATGGAGTGGACGCTTAAAGAAGACCGTGTTGCAGTTATTGCGTTGTATCGTTGCGGTTACGCGCCAATTCAAATTTTTAACATACTGAAAAATTTGAATATTACCAAAAGATTCGTTTATCGTACCATCAAACGATACAATGAAGACTCTAGTGTAGATGACAGGTCAAGAAGTGGTCGCCCTCGGTCTGTTAGGACTCCAGCAGTGATAAAAGCTGTGAAGGCACGAATTCAAAGAAATCCCAAACGTAAGCAGAAACTGTTGGCCCTTCAGATGGGGTTAAGCAGAACCACGGTGAAAAGGGTGTTAAATGAAGACTTAGGGCTTCGGGCATATCGAAGAAAAACAGGACATCGTTTGAATGCTCGTCTAATGGACCTGAGACTGAAGAGATGCCGCGCTTTGTTGAAGCGGTACGCGGGAAAAAAATATCGGGAAATTCTTTTTTCGGATGAAAAAATGTTTACCGTAGAAGAGAGCTACAACAAACAAAATGATAAGGTGTACGCACACAGTAGTAAAGAAGCGAGCAACCGTATTCCGCGTGTCCAACGAGGTCATTTTCCATCCTCGCTCATGGTATAGTTGGGAGTTTCTTATTGGGGCTTAACAGAGGTACATTTTTGTGAGAAAGGTGTAAAAACGAATGCTGTTGTGTATCAAAATACAGTCCTGACGAACCTTGTGGAACCTGTTTCTCATACCATGTTCAATAACAGGCACTGGGTATTCCAACAAGATTCGGCGCCAGCTCATAGAGCGAAGAGCACACAAGACTGGCTGGCGGCGCGTGAAATCGACTTCATCCGGCACGAAGACTGGCCCTCCTCTAGTCCAGATTTGAATCCGTTAGATTACAAGATATGGCAACACTTGGAGGAAAAGGCGTGCTCAAAGCCTCATCCCAATTTGGAATCACTCAAGACATCCTTGATTAAGGCAGCCGCCGATATTGACATGGACCTCGTTCGTGCTGCGATAGACGACTGGCCGCGCAGATTGAAGGCTTGTATTCAAAATCACGGAGGTCATTTTGAATAAACTTTAATGTCATAAGAATCTATGTTTTGTTAAGTTCATTTTGGTATATGAATGGTTACATAATTAATAAACTTGTTACAATTATTTTACATTAAACATGTGACAGAATTTATGACCTGACTAGGTATATATATATATATATATATATATATATATATATATATATATATATATATATATATATATATATATATATATATATATATGTATATGTATATGTGTAAAAGGAGAATGGGGTTCCTTTAACGCATCATCACTTCAAAACTACTGAACATATCGATGAATGGGATTCGATGAGGAATTTATCGTAGATGGTTCTAGCCTACTTAATTTTTAGATTCCATTTTTTTATTCACTCTTTTCTGTTATTCATCTAGAGAAGCGAGCGGAAACAGCTCCTGTGTTATATTTAAAGATTGATTATCTTTTCATGAATTTTATTCGACTCCTTAGGTAAGAGATATTTCTATTTTTTTATCAGGCCCAGTCAATGATTTTAAATTTAATGATAAATAAATAATTTAAAAAAGGTAAAAATTTTCACAAGAATAGAATGAAATATTCACATACTCGCACAAACAATTGCCATTAGCATAATGATCTCCGGTCTCGACCGGGGTTCGCGTAGATCACTGTTCGTGTTTGCGTGTATGGGATGGTTTCTGGTTTCCAACAGTCCCCCATCGGCCAGGGGGATATATTGTGTTGTTAACATGTTCGATAGTAGGTTCAAAGCCACTGGAGCCGCGTGTCGGACTGTCGTAGTGTACAAAATCTAGGGGAAGCATTAAAAAAGTTTATCTACTGTCTTAGAAACATCTCCTATTAGCATCAGGGGTCCGACAAATCTGGAAGGTGAACCGATTGATAGTCGCATTTTACGACTCATTGGGAATACTATAGAGTAGCCCTGTAATTTTATCCGAGAGCACACGGCCTAGGACTCTAATACTGTAGCTGTTAATAAATGAGCACATCTATCGAAGTAGAGGGGGGCGGTAGGGGCATAGGTTGATTACGAGTCGACTTATTAGGCTCGGGCTTCCCCCTAGGGGGAACAGATAGTGTACCCGCCACGCTTGTCCAAGGCAGATTGGCAGGTTAAGCATACCGGTGATCTCAGTATACGCAGGTTTTCTCACAATGTTTTATTTCACCGTCGGTTCATGGCAATTATGCTATATGAACACATTAGGTGTTGTTACGTATTTAGCACAATTAATTTACCTCGAATATTTCCTAGTATCGAGTTGATCGTATCTAAGCAAATGCATTGCCACCTCTATTCTACGACGATGCTGCCACCTCTCGACTCGTTCATTCAAAATATACGCTGCGCACGCGTCGCGTCGATTTACTCAATTTTCGTTATTTTTCTATATTTCAAAAAACTAACTAGCTCAATCGAACTCATGCCAGTGCATCCTACAGCCATAATCGAAGAGCCCCAGCAGCACGAAGACAGAGGTAAGTGGTCGTGCATTTGTGTTTTTTGAACCCGGGACCTCTAGATGGTGATGCAGCTCTTACATATAATCAATCCTAATCACATTTTGCCACCTGAATTCGCATATTGACAATAACGATATCAGAGTCATATCGGTGCTAATTTTTAATCATCTAGAGCATTAGATACTATTAGGGTGATCTGCTTCTAATTCCATAGTTCCACTTTGCCCATTTCTTGTCCCCCTTTCCCCCAATTGTCTACCGCCTCTATATGCCCGTTTCGACATTAGCGGCATATATGTTCCTGACTGTGTCGCCTGAGTGTCTCCAGTACACTAATGAAAAGTTAATTATTCACACAACGCCATCTAGTCCCAAAATACGCAGCATAGCGCTTATGTTATGGATACTAAACCGTTGATAAACTACATACGTATATACTTTTCTTTTGTAAATAAATACATATTATACATAAACAACCAGATACGAGACAGGACTCGAATCCATGACCACAACAAGCGTACAGATGTACGTACGCTAAGCCCCTACGCCACGGATGTTGTCAAATTATTTAATCATTTACTGGATAAACACTATATCGATAATACTCACTTTAGCATTACTTCCGTTAAGTTCAACTCCAACCAAATAGTTATTGTAATCTATGACACTATTTTTACCGATTTGTAGTATATCTGAAAATATTTTAATAAATTATTATTATATTTACACCATTTTAGTAAACTAAACAAATAATAAAAAAAGAAACAAATATTACTGTTTTTAATTTGTATACTCAAATATATAGAACGAATAAAGACATTCCGTGGGCCCTAAAATGTTATTTTGCACATTGACGACATTACCTTAATTGATAAATAACGTTTTTTATTATATTTGCACACCCCAATTGTCTAAATTAGATCCTTAATATTTAAAACAATTCAACACTCAGCTCAGGTATAGTCGTATGGCGTATAAGCCCGAAGCTACCCGAACGTTTCCGAGTTCCAGCTATTTGAACTGCCGGCGACATAGGTAATAAATTCTTCTTCTACTACTATGTGACTGACTTTGTTGGGTCGGCACATGTTCTTCCACTGTCCTCTATAAGCCGTCATCTTAATATTCACCATCTATTTTGCAATATCATTTTTGACACAATCCATCCACCGTTTCTTTTGTCTACCCCCCCTTTTGAATACATACCCATTCACATTTTTAGTATGTTCCTTGTTACATGACATATTTCTCTTCATATTATTATTATTATTTTTTATTGTTGTAGGACAGCAGACAGGCTGACAGCCCGCTTAGGATTTAGCAGTTACCGTCGCCTATAGGTGTTTGCAATGCCAGTGGCATCGCGAACACGCTGCTGTCCCATAAGGGTACAGGAACTTGGGTCACTAATGCCGGAACACAACACAAGGTTATTATCGCGGCATACTTAAGACCAAAGATGGTCGCCATCCAGACGGGCTTGGGGCCACAGAGGTTAGTATTCTCTCTCCGACCCTGCACGGATAAATTATATGGCCATACCAGGCTTGCCTATTATTATCTTCAGCCTCTCAATCACTGACGCTACTTTCAAAATTCCCCTAATATACTCATTTGTAATTTTATCCATTTTTGGTACTCCACTCATCCACCTCGACGTTCGCATCTATTAAACTATTACCTATATCGTCGGCTTAATTAGGGAGGGTTTAAGTATTACGTAACGCAATTTTTGACAATGTAACGCGCCGTAATGTTTTTTGTACCCCCCCCCCCCTCCAGGAAATGGTTCGTAACCCCCAAGTGACCATTTTTACCTAAGTCACAATTATGTGGCGCAAAGTACCGCGGAAAGTCGCTACAATACCTTTGTTATTATTTTAACCGCGTTAACATTATTTATTAATATTTGAAATGTCTTATTTTTAAAAGCAAGAGATTTCTAATGTTTTTTTCTTATATCACTTGTGTTACGTGTACTATAAACAAATAAACTACAAATATACTTTTTTTTAAATAAATACATATTATACATAAACACCCAGACGTGAGACGAGAGTCGAGCCATTACACGCAACGAAGGTCGTTATTTTATATTTGCTTTTAACCTGCTTTGTATTTGAATAAATAAACAAATTACCATTGGCTATATCGCCGGCCTTTTCAAAATGGACTCCGGCATATTTGTCTTTCAAAATCCTCATAATGTTCTCATCCGCGTTATACAGTACTCGTCTGTCTGCCCTGTCAGCGTATATGTTCAGGTTCATGGCAATATTAGCCTCTTGATTATCGACGGCCGATTGGCCGACTGTTCTGATCATAATGCATATTGAAATAAGTGGAAGGATGACACTCTAAAATAAATAGATAGGATAAATGCACAATCATATACACGTAGCCTTGTAGATTATTGTAAAAAAGGAACTTTGCGTGAGTGAGTGAGCGAGAAGAATTTTTTATTGCTGTGGGACACCAGACAGGCTGGCGGCCCACTTAGAATAGCAGTTATCGTCGCCTATGGGTGTTTGCAACGCCAGTCGCGTCGCGAACACACACTGCTATCCCATAAGGGTACAGGAATTTGGGTCACTAATGCCGGAACACTTCTCTACTTCATCCATACTCTAAGCATGCCGACTTTTATCTCGGCACAATTCTCTTGTGCCGGTGCCCTTCGGTGACATTTCATTGTTGGTGCAGGAAAACGCAAAATAATATATGTAGTACAATTTACTGCTTTACTATCAGTGGTATTCCAGAGCTACAGACAACCGCCCAATTGTTATCGTGGGTGGGATATATATTTAAAATTAAAAGAATGTGCTTACCAGTAGCAAAAATGAAAATTTCCCGGCCATAATAAATTTAAATTGTCTACAAATCAAAACTTTTGGTTGACGCATAAACAATTTGACACCACTCAATTTTTTAAATGCAGGTGCTGAAATAAAATATATATATATATATATATATATATATATATATATATATATATATATATATATATATATATATATATATATTAGATATAAGTTACGAATTGAAAACTCCTCATGCCTTTATTCTGGTCTATTATGTGGCTTATTACTATGGCCATTAAAAATAGACCACAAAAATAAATACATTGACTGTCTACGACATGTCGAATCCCATAACAGTCACATTCCGCAGCTCGGCGTGTGACCACGCCCACATACTCGCCGGGTCACCTTTACAAACGTTTCTAAGTACTTCACTGTAGCCGCTGCGAGATACGCTTACATTACGTAAGAGAATCAATCATACTTGGAGAGGCCCAGTAAGAATACTAACCTCTGCTGTCGACTGTTGCAAAAAGCGACAAAACTACCTTAGCTAGGTAGTAGGGCTGTAAACCCGTCTGGATGGCAACCACGCTTGGTCTTTAAATATATCGGCCATAATAACTTTATGCTGTGTTCTGGGATTAATCACCCAGGTTCCAGTACGCCTACGCGGACGCTTCCTGTTAAGTGGACCGTCAGTCCGTCTGGTGTTCCTCAGCAGTAAACAAAAGAATCGCTTATACACGGCAAGTAGCTATCAGTCGTGATGAAATATGAACGCATCCATTATGTGTTGAAATATGAAGAGGTCAGAGAATCGGAACCACGCTCTGCTACCATGAAATATGAACGCATCCACATGATATATATTATCTATGGTTGGCCATAGATGTAGCTTACTCTGTTCTGTGGAAAATGTACACTACTTTGATAATAAATAAGCTAACATGGTTTTGTCTATTTTTTTTATATTTCATCAATATCATCAAGTCGCCTCTCGTCTCGTCTTGATCAGATTTATATTGGTTTCGTAATATACCTAGTCAGGTCATAAGTATTGTCACACAGTAAAAACTTTTCTTTTAGAATGCTGGCCACAAAAAAGTTTATTGAATTCGAATTTCGAATTGTTCATGAAAATAAAAATGTATACTTTTAGAATTTTACTCATTTTTAAATATGGAGTGAACGCTTTTAAAGAAGGCCGTGTTGCAGTTATTGCGTTGCATCGTTGCGGTTACGCGCCAATTCAAATTTTTAACATACTGAAAAATTTGAATATAACCAAAAGATTCGTTTATCGTACCATCAAACGATACAATGAAGACTCTAGTCTAGATGACAGGTCAAGAAGTGGTCGCCCTCGGTCTGTTAGGACTCCAGCAGTGATAAAAGCTGTGAAGGCACGAATTCAAAGAAATCCCAAACGTAAGCAGAAACTGTTGGCC
This sequence comes from Malacosoma neustria, assembly GCA_963693495.1. Taxonomy (NCBI): domain Eukaryota; kingdom Metazoa; phylum Arthropoda; class Insecta; order Lepidoptera; family Lasiocampidae; genus Malacosoma; species Malacosoma neustria. The sequence goes on from OY856389.1 coordinate 2,424,111, forward strand.
CTTCAGATGGGGTTAAGCAGAACCACGGTGAAAAGGGTGTTAAATGAAGACTTAGGGCTTCGGGCATATCGAAGAAAAACAGGACATCGTTTGAATGCTCGTCTAATGGACCTGAAACTGAAGAGATGCCGCGCTTTGTTGAAGCGGTACGCGGGAAAAAAATATCGGGAAATTCTTTTTTCGGATGAAAAAATGTTTACCGTAGAAGAGAGCTACAACAAACAAAATGATAAGGTGTACGCACACAGTAGTGAAGAAGCGAGCAACCGTATTCCGCGTGTCCAACGAGGTCATTTTCCATCCTCGCTCATGGTATGGTTGGGAGTTTCTTATTGGGGCTTAACAGAGGTACATTTTTGTGAGAAAGGTGTAAAAACGAATGCTGTTGTGTATCAAAATACAGTCCTGACGAACCTTGTGGAACCTGTTTCTCATACCATGTTCAATAACAGGCACTGGGTATTCCAACAAGATTCGGCGCCAGCTCATAGAGCGAAGAGCACACAAGACTGGCTGGCGGCGCGTGAAATCGACTTCATCCGGCACGAAGACTGGCCCTCCTCCAGTCCAGATTTGAATCCGTTAGATTACAAGATATGGCAACACTTGGAGGAAAAGGCGTGCTCAAAGCCTCATCCCAATTTGGAGTCACTCAAGACATCCTTGATTAAGGCAGCCGCCGATATTGACATGGACCTCGTTCGTGCTGCGATAGACGACTGGCCGCGCAGATTGAAGGCCTGTATTCAAAATCACGGAGGTCATTTTGAATAAACTTTAATGTCATAAGAATCTATGTTTTGTTAAGTTCATTTTGGTATATGAATGGTTACATAATGAATAAACTTGTTACAATTATTTTACATTAAACATGTGACAGAATTTATGACCTGACTAGGTATATTACGTCGATGAAATACTTTGAATTCACTGGTGTCAAAAACACCTATCAAGAAGACCTCCGAGGAAAAGCTATGCTTGGAAACCATCTCCAAAGTACAAAGACACAGATTGACTTATATCAGGAAAGCGGTGTATTAACAGTTAAGACAATTATTTATAGTCCAAACACTTTTATCCCAACATCAAAGAGTCATATACGACAAATCAAAACTAAAATCAATTTTTTTTTATTGCTGTAGGACAGCAGGTAGTCTGAGGGCCCGCTTAGAATTTTGCAGTTACTGTCGCCTATGGGTGTTTGCAATGTTAGTGGCATCGCGAACACGCTACTGTCATATAAGGGTACAGGAACATGGGTCACTAATGCCGAAACACAACACAAGGTTATTATGGCGGCATACTTAAGATCAAAGGTGGTCGCCATCCAGACGGGCTTGAGGCCCTACTACGTAGCTAGGGTGGGTTGTTTTGTCGCCTTTTATGACAGGCCGACCCCGGCCGCAGAGGTTAGTATTCTTTCTCCGCCCCTGAACGGATAAAACATAATACATAAATATTCGGAGAAAACATAAAATTTTCCAATACATAAATATAAAACTTACTATATCCACAAATTTAAATGTTTAAATTTGTGGATATAGTAAGTGTGTTACATAGGTTTCATTTTATATAACAAATAAATTAAACAAAATACTAAACTTTTATGATCTAAATAAACACAAGTGTAAAATGAAATTGATTGAATGGCTCAAAACTAAAATGTATGAAGATACGGAAGCACTTTTAATACAAATGAGCTTAAATAGGTGAATCATTAAAGCAACATCAACTACAAAAAAATAATATAAACAAAGTTTGCCGGAATCCACAGTCTTTGTTTTTGCCATTTATTATTATAGATGTGTATCATAAACAATGTGGGTAGTTTGAAATAAGTTAGAGAACTACTCTAAGAATATGTTCTATTTTGTAGTAAAAAATAATAACATATAGAAATAAGTATACTACATATTTAAAATGTCAACATTATCTAAAATGAAGATCGTAACATCTAAAACACAGGCTTAGTTAGTAGCACAGCCTGGTTTAGATGTTAGTCATAAATTTATTTTAGTGTAAGTAGTCAATAAATTAGTTTAAACAAAATTGTTATTACTTAGATATAATATTTTTTGGTAAATAAATAAACCAATAACAAGCACTTACCAGGAATGGTTGAATCGATTTCATCCTCTGAGAAATTCGTATCTATGTCACTGCATAACCTAAACACAACGTAATGGTGATGTTATTATGATGATATACTATGTACACTTAATCAACGATGTAATTCTTAATCTAGATTTAGTTTATCTGTATCAAAAAACCGGGAGAGATGTAGAATAAAAGATGTCTATTTAAACTATGTTTTGTTTTTTATTGCTGTAGGACAGCAGACAGGCTGACGGCCCGCTTAGAACTTAGCAGTTAGCGTCGCCTATTGGTGTTTGCAACGCCAGTGACATCGCGAACACGCTGCTATCCCATAAGGGTACAGGAACTTAGGTCACTAATGCCGGAACAGAACTTAAGATTATTATGGAGACATGCTTAAGACCAAAGATGGTCGCCATCCAGACGGGCTTGGGGCCCTACCACGTAGCTAGGGTTGTTTTGTCTCCTCTTACGACAGGCCGACCCCGGTCGCAGAGGTCAGTATTCTTTCTTCGCCCTTGCACGGATAATAAAACAAAAAATAAAACCAAATTGAAATTATATACAAGCTGGTGCATTGAAAGGGTATTGCGAGTTCGGAAATAGTCGACTGTACGCGACCCTAGCCGAACGCCAGCGAAGATATGTTAACATCTTCTATTAAAGAGCGAAAATTGCCAACGAGACGGTACAATTATCGAACGACACATTATCTTATTGTTATTTTACGTTTTAATAAAATTTAACACAAGGAATGTATATAATAATACAGACATGTGAATACATACTTCAAAAAAACTTCTTCCAGCGTAGAGACTCCAACGCCGATGGAATCTACGCCCAGTTCGGATCTTTTCGATTCCAAATAATTAAAGAGCGCAGCGAACTTTTGACAATTCGCAGCCGGCAACGAAAATGATATCGAGTTGACAGTCTGCTCTTTTAAAGAGGCCTGAGGCAGCCTCGATGTTATTGCCTTCGTGATATCATCCGATTTCGGCATGCCTATAGTTGTTAAAGTAAGACGGTAGCCGGTTCCTGCATAATAAAAAAAATATTTTTAATCTACGCATTTACATAAACACAAAATTCCGATTTTGATATAGAAGATATGAATGCTTTTTTTTCTTTTATAAAGTATTTTTTTTTATTACAGCACACATACAGACGGCCTACTTAATAGTTCGACTGTTATCGTCGTTAATTAATGTTTGTGACGCCAGGGACACCTTTGACGCGTTGCCGACTGCGTAGGGGGAACATAATATGAGGTGATTATTTCAGCATATTTAGAGGGGTGAATGAATGAATGAAAACTCTTTATTGCATACAGATACTTAAAACTAACTTAAAATATATATACAAAAATATAATGCTGTATGACAATGGGCGGCCTTATCGCTTAAAGCGATCTCTTCCAGGCAACCCGAAAGGGGTGATTCTGGATGAAAACTGGAGGAGCTTGGGACTTTACCACCTAACTAGGATTAGTTTGTTGCCTTTTACGACAGGCTTGTCCGGCCGCAGGGGTCATTCTTACTGCACGTAGAATACTTAAATATACAAGTCTATTGTAATATAGACGATAAGAATACATTTATACAGTTTCATGTCAAGAATAAAATATCATAATAAATATTTAATTAAACAGTAGTCTCTGATAGTCTGACATGGAGCAATAACACGCATCGCCTAATTCAATGAACGTTCGCGTCGATCCATTGAATATTTTCTTTTAATGCCTCGCAAAGTAAAAAAAAATACAATATAACATTGATGAATTTAATGATCTGCGTGGCGCAACGTCCAATTTGGGTATTTATGTATAATATGTATTTATTTACAAAAGTATATATTACTAGCTGACCTGGCAAACGTTCTGCCATATAAATAATAAAATGTCAAAAAATTTAAAAAAAATTTTGGGTGTGGGTCACCCCTAACATTTAGGGGGATGAAAAATAGATGTTGGCCGATTCTCAGACCTACTCAATATGCTCACAAAATTTCATGAGAATCGGTCAAGCCGTTTCGGAGGAGTATGGCAACGAAAACTGTGACACGAGAATTTTATATATTAGATGTATTTAGTATATTAGCTATCTAATATCCATTACCCGAATTTTTACAATATAGTTTTTACAAAAGAACGCAAACAGCTTCAGTATTCTGACCAGAATTAGTCTCGGTTTTTTTACTAAGTCCAATAAACTCACCCATAGCCTTCTTCAGGAACATAGTGGTCGCGTGACAACGTAACGTGCCGGCGTGTAACGCGGCCACGCGGTCTCCGAGAGCATCGGCCTCCTCCATGAAATGAGTGGTCAGG